>CM056055.1:160179004-160366504 GCA_029574335.1 Rana kukunoris
GGGGGCCCCCTTGTTTAAAGGGGTCTTCCATGATTTCGATAAGCCTCCTGCCCGCAGACCCCCACAACCACCGGGCAAGGGTTGTGGGGAAGAGACCCTTGTCCTCATCAACATGGGGACAAGGTGTTTTGGGGGGCACCCCAAAACACCCTCCCAATGTTGAGGGCATGTGGCCTGGTGCGGTTCAGGAGAGGGGGGGGGGCCGCCGCGCTCTGTCCCCCCTTCTTTTCTGCGGGCCGGCCAGGTCAACGTGCTCGGATAAGGGGTCTGGTGTGGATTTTAGGGGGACTCCACGCCATTTTTTTTTTTAAATTTGGGGTGGAGTTCCCCTTAAATTCCACACCAGACCCGAAGGGTCTGGTTATGGATATTTGGGGGGAACCCCACGTCATTTTTTTTTAATTGACGGCGGGGTTCCCCTTAATATCCATACCAGACCTGAAGGGCCTGTAATGGAATTTGGGGGGACCCCCACGTCTTTTGAATAATTATTTTAAAATTCGTACCATGGGGGGGGGGGGGGGATGTCAGCAGGTGAATAAAGCGCACTTTTCCTGTGGTTAGAAATATGTCTTTGCACAAATGACATTCTGAAAAAAAAAAAAAAAAAAAAAAAAGCCATTTAAAAACTGACTCGCGGCTATAATGAATTGTCGGCTCCCGGCAATTGCAGGAGAATTCATTCATTAAAAAAAGGGAAAAAAAAAGCGTGGGGGTCCCCCCAAATTCAATAACCAGACCCTTTAGGTCTGGTATGGATATTAAGGGGAACCCCGCCGTCATTTTAAAAAAAAAATGACGTGGGGTTCCCCCCAAATATCCATAACCAGACCCTTCGGGTCTGGTGTGGAATTTAAGGGGAACTCCACTCCAAATTTAAAAAAAATGGCGTGGAGTCCCCCTAAAATCCACACCAGACCCCTTATCCGAGCACGTTGACCTGGCCGGCCGCAGAAAAGAGGGGGGGACAGAGCGCGCCCCCCCCCTCTCCTGAACCGCACCAGGCCACATGCCCTCAACATTGGGAGGGTGTTTTGGGGTGCCCCCCAAAACACCTTGTCCCCATGTTGATGAGGACAAGGGTCTCTTCCCCACAACCCTTGCCCGGTGGTTGTGGGGGTCTGCGGGCAGGAGGCTTATCGAAATCTGGAAGACCCCTTTAACAAAGGGGCCCCCCAGATCCCGGCCCCCCCTGTGTGAAATGGTAATGGGGTACCTTGTACCTCTACCATTTCACGAGAAAAAAAAAGTGTCAGGTAAAAAAAGACAAGAGCCGGTTTTTGACAAGTCCTTTATTATCTTCTTTCTTCTTTCCTTCGGGTTTCTTCTTCCTCCATCTTCTTCTTCCTCTGCTTCTGTCTTGGGTCTTCTATTCCCGCATCTTGCCCGGCGTGTTCTTCCATCTTCTTCCGCTGTCCTTCTCGTCCGCATCTTCTTCTCCTTCTTCTTCTTCGCCGGAGGCGCCGCTTCCAATTGAAATCCCCGCTGTCTGCCGGACCACGCCCCCCCTCTGACGCCACGGGCAAGCTCTTAGGAAAGTCCCCGTGTGGTGCCTGTGCGTCAGAGGGGGGCGTGGTCACATGTTCCAGAAAGCGGGCAATTCAATTGGAAGCGGCGACTCTGGCAAAGAAAAAGCCGCGCACAAGCTTCAAATTGAATTGCGCCGCCCTCTGACATGTGACCACGCCCCCCTCTGACGCACTGGCAGCACACTCCTAAGAGCTTGCCCGTGGCGTCAGAGGGGGGGGGCGTGGTCCGGCAGACAGCGGGGATTTCAATTGGAAGCGGCCGCCTCCGGCGAAGAAGAAGAAGGAGAAGAAGATGCGGACGAGAAGGACAGCGGAGAAGATGGAAGAACACGCCGGGCAAGATGCGGGAATAGAAGACCCAAGACAGAAGCAGAGGAAGAAGAAGAAGAGGAGGAAGAACCCGAAGGAAAGAAGAAAGAAGATAATAAAGGACTTGTCAAAAACCGGCTCTTGTCTTTTTTTCACTGACACTTTTTTTTTTCTCGTGAAATGGTAGAGGTACAAGGTACTCTCCCCATTACCATTTCACACAGGGGGGGGGCCGGGTCTGGGGGGCCCTTTGTTAAAGGGGTCTTCCAGATTTCGATAAGCCTCCTGCCCGCAGACCCCCACAACCACCGGGCAAGGGTTGTGGGGAAGAGACCCTTGTCCTCATCAACATGGGACAAGGTGTTTTGGGGGGCACCCCAAAACACCCTCCCAATGTTGAGGGCATGTGGCCTGGTGCGGTTCAGGAGAGGGGGGGGGCCGCGCTCTGTCCCCCCTCTTTTCTGCGGCCGGCCAGGTCAACGTGCTCGGATAAGGGGTCTGGTGTGGATTTTAGGGGGACTCCACGCCATTTTTTTTTTTATTTGGGGTGGAGTTCCCCTTAAATTCCACACCAGACCTGAAGGGTCTGGTTATGGATATTTGGGGGGAACCCACGTCATTTTTTTTTTAAATTGATGGCGGGGTTCCCCTTAATATCCATACCAGACCTAAAGGGTCTGGTTATTGAATTTGGGGGGACCCCCACGCTTTTTTTTGGTGTTTTTAATGAATGAATTCTCCTGCAATTCCAGGAGCTGACAATTCATTATAGCCGCGAGTCAGTTTTAAATGGCTTTTTTCCTTCAGAATGTCATTTTTCACATGCTGACATTACACCCAGGGCCGCCATCAGGGGGGTACAGGCAGTACACCTGCAGGGCCGCCATTAGGGGGGTACAGGCATTACACCGCCCGGGGGTCCCCAGGGGCCCCCAGGGGCCCGGATGGGAACCACCCTAAACAAAAAAAAAACTTTTTTTTTTTTTTTTTTTTTTTAAGGGCTCCGAAGGTCCCCAGGGGCCCGGAGGCCACATAAGGGGCCCCAGATGGCAAGCCCTTTTTTTTAAAATAAAATATATATATTTAAAAAAATATATATATTTTTTTAATATATTTGTTTTTTTTTTTTTAGGAAAGGGCCCAGAGGTCCCCAGGGCCCTGGAAGGCAACCCCCTTGTTTTTTTAATTTTTTTCGATAAATGTTATATTAAAAAATATATATATATGGTTTTTCTCTCTCTTTTTTATTTTTATTTTATAAAGAGCACAGAGGTCCCCAGGGCCCGGATGGCTACCCCCCTTTTTTATATATATTTTTCTTTATTTCTTATTTCTGTCAAAATTTTTGTAAAGGGCCCCCCCGCTCCTCAATTTGCGGGCACCACCCCCCCCCCCCGCTTCTCATTTTCATGCGGCAAAGCACCCCCCCCCCGGTTCTCTTGCTCCAGGGGGCCCATGCCTGAAGCTGTGTAAGGGGCCCCAAAATTCTGATGGCGGCCCTGTACACCTGTAAGGGGCCCGGGGTCCGGAGGTGCCCAGATGCCTGGAGGCCCCCCAGCGCCCCAGATGGTAACCCCCCTTTTTTTTTTTTTTGTATATATATTTGTTAGTTGGTTTTTGTAGGATTTTTTATTAAAGGGCCAATTTTTGGAATTTAATATTTTTTAGCAGTCTGGAGGTCCCCAGGGGCCCCGGGTGGCAACCCCCCATATTTTTTGTTATTAAAGGGCCAATGTTTTGTTTTAGGGGTCTGGAGGTCCCCAGTGGCCCGGAGATCCCCAGGGCTCCAGATGACAACCCCCCACCTTTAAAAAAAAAACAAAAAAAAAAAAATATATATTTTTGGTTATTTTTTTAAACATATATATATATATATAATATTAATTATGAAAGCTCCCAGAGGGCCCCAGATGACAACCTTTTTGCTTCTAAAAATGTTATAAACATTTTCCCCAGGTTTGTTACTTTTTACTTTAATTTCTTTTTTAAAGTGTATTTTGTGCGTGAAGTCGAGAGAGAGGAGCTGGACTTGACCGCCATCCTTCTCCATGCCCCCGGTGGCAATGGTGGGTGTGAGGGGGGCCTCCCACTCACCCCACCTGCTACACTTGGGAGCCCGATGGGACAGAGGGACTCCCCCTATGAGGGAGTGTAAGCCCACCCAGCCAGCCCTGTAGGTCCTTCGCCTCCCTTTATTTTAGGAGACCTCATGGCCAAAGTGCGTGCAAGTGTGGTGTTTTTTGTGGGGGGGGGGGGGGTGTGGGCATACTAAGCACAGGCGTACCTTGCATAGCACACCCATCGGGAGCCGGGCTGACACCACCAAACTCAATTCACATGTAGCCGAGACCGGGATCCGAACCCTTGGCTGCAGAGGTGAACGGCTTGTCAGCGCAGTGCCATTCACGTTGAGCCACCACAGCTCCCACCCAATGTTTTTTTTTTTTAGATTTTGGTAGTTATTTTTTATTAAAGGGCCCAGAGCTCCCAAGGCAACCCCCTTTTTTATTATTTTATATATATATATATAGATATTGTAATTTATTTTTCATTAAAGAGCCCAGAAGTTTATTTTTATTAAAGGGCCCAGTGGTCCCCAGGGCCCCCGGATGGCTACCACCCTTTTTAATATATATTTTTCTATATGTATTTTTTAGTAAAGGAACCCCCCGCTTTATCAAATTGCGGCAGCCCCCCCCCCTTCTTAATATCAGGCGGCACCCCCCCCCCCTATTCTCTGCTCCAGGGGGCCCATGCCTGAAGCTGTGTAAGGGGCCCCATAATTCCTGATGGCGGCCCTAATTGCCCCCCCCCCATGGTACGAAATTTCAAGGAATTTTTCACTTTTATTGTTGCACTTTAACCACTTCCATACCGCGCCTATTCTGGCACTTCTCTCCTTCATGTAACAATTATATTTTTTTCCTTCCTTGAAAACTTAACTCACAAACATATTTTTTCGGACACATTTCCAACAGTATTTGTGCCAAAAATTTGCAAACGTTTTTTTTTTTTTTTTGGCTTTCAAAAAAAAAACCTGTTTCATGAATGACAAAATAAGAAAGCAGTAAAGCTAGCCCAATTTTTAGGGATAAGGTAAAAGATGATGTTACACCGAGTAAATAGATACCTAACTTGTCACGCTTTCATATTGCGCACACTCATGGAATGGCGCTAAACTTCGTTATTAAAAATCTCCATAGGCAACGCTTGACTTTTTTTCTCAGGTTACCACTTTTGAGTTACAGAGGAGGTCTAGTGCTAAAATTATTGCTCTCGCTCTAACGCACGCTATGATACCTCACATGTGGGGTTTGAAGGATGTTTACATATGTGGGTGGGACTTGCATGCGTGTTCGCTTCTGAGTGCGAGCTACTAGGGACAGGAGCATTTAAATTCCTTTTTATTTTATTTTTTTACTTAATATTTTTTTTAATTTTTGCACTTGTTTGTCCCTTTTTTTGTATTATTTTTCACTTTTCTTCCTATTACAAGGAATGTAAACATCCCTTGTAATAGGACTAGTGTGTGACAGGTCCTCTTTATAGAGAAAGGCGGGGTCAATTAGACCCCACATCTGTCCTCCAGGCTGGAAAGCATGGAATTGGTAAAAAAAAAAACATCTCATGCTTTCAGCTGCGATCATGTTCGTTCAGCACAGTAGTGTAGTGTGTAGCATGTTCACCTAGCAGCAAAAGGGTTGCTGGTTCGAATCCCGCCCGTGACACTATCTGCCTGGAGTTTGCATGTTCTCCCTGTGCGGGTTTCCTCCCACAATCTAAAAACATGCTGTAAATTGGATCCTGTCTAAATAAGCCCTAATATGCAGTAGGATATTTAGGTTTTGTGCTTCCCTAGGCCTGACCAAATTTTGGCACCCCCCTAATAGAAAAATGACCCACCCTTCCTGTCAAGGCCACACCCTGTTTTTTTATGACCCACCCAGGAATTTTCAGGGGACACACACAAGTTCTGTGGGGGGGGGGGGGGGGAGGCCCTTAATTTGCCTAGTTTTTCGATCACTTCCTGTTTGGCTATGGGGCAGGAAGTGAAGGCCAATCTCCCCAAACGGACAGGGATAATACAAAATAAACTGACAGAGCTTCTAACCCCCCCCCCCCAACTCTATCCAAAATGAAAGAAATCCAAAAAATAAAAGTGATGATTATTGTTCCAGTTTAACCCCAAATTTCAGATCATTTTATTGAGAGGCTTAAGAAAATATAACCATGCCAATAGGCCAGGATCCAGCGTTGCTAATATGTATGAATGTGTGTTAGGGACCCCCACAAACACCACCCAATGTTAAATCAACTATTTTCTTGTTTGTTTTGGGGATGCCTGCACCCCTGATAGGGTAAAGACACCTCACAAATGTTGTCACTTTCTACTTAATTCATTCACTTCCTGCCACACAGCCAAACAGGAAGTGAGGGAAACACCTGAGTAATGTTTTGTTGGGGACACACAGATCAATATAAATAGTTTCCCATTTTGGAAATGGCATTTTGCTGTGTACACCCCAAATTAGTAGGAATCTTGGACTTTGGGGTCCATTTACTAAAGGCAAATCCACTTTGCACTACAAGTGGACAAGCAAGGAAGAAAACTCAAAACTTGGCGGGATTGGAAGTAAAAACCATCAGTGCTTCCCTTCTGATTTTCATTGCCTACGCTTCTACTGCAGAGCGGCTTTGCCTTTACTAAACCCCAAAATAACTAATCATTTGGGGTGTACACTGCAGTGCAATTTGCTTAATGGTGACACTAGTTAGATTGACCTGTGTCCCAAAGAAAAGACCATTGGTAGGGTTTTAACCTCACTTCCTGTTCAGCTGTGTGACAGGAAGTGAAGCCAATTTTAGGAAAAGGGACACAAAGCCCAGCCTAAAAACACTAGCAGGGGTTCTAACACTCAATTGGCTTCCCTCAAACAACCCACAATTAGAATAGGATTGTCTTGTGCTAGTTTCAAGCACAGCGCTGTAAATCAGCACTTCAAGCCTGTCCACCAATACACCACCCCCCCCCCCCTCCAACAGGCCCTGTTTGCAGCTTTTCCTACATCTTGCACATGTGCTTTAAAAAGTCAGTCTGGACATCAGTTCTAGGAAACAATACTTACCGCTTTGTCCTTCCTTTTCTGGTGACTAAACATTTCATGCATACACACCAGGAAAGAGCTTAGAGACAAATCACACTTGATGGTTTAGGCCCAAACTAGTTCAGCTGCAGCGGTTGAAATCCATAGCAGGAAAAAAATATCACAAAACAAACTTCAAAATTTGAAAGTAATTTTATTGGTCCACAAAACAAGGAAAGCAAAACAAAAAATTACAAATAAACACACCAAAAATATATAAAAACACCTAAAAACAAAAAAGACCAACGTTTATTTCACAGTCATTGGAAAATAAATCATGCTTTTGAAATAACAGGATAGACCCACAGGATTAAAACATTAGTCATTAACATCTTGAGAAACATTTAGCAAAATTATGTAGCAGAGAAAACATCAAAAAATACAAAACTTGCTCCAAAACATCTCTGTTTCACTCCGCCATTACTTCCAGCCAGCAAATCTGCCCCCTCTGAGGGGCAGCTGACACGTGCAGTATCCACGCTTTTTATAACATGTGTGCTAATGAACCAATTGGAAACACATGAAGAAATGTCAGCCTCTAGTTTGTGTGCACTTGTAACTGCTTACACCTGTTAAGGATGTCCTTAAATTACTAAGCCAAAAAAACAGCTTTCTGAGCATGCTCAGAAAGATGCAAGTCATTTTCAGGATGAAACTTCCAACTTCTTTTTCTAACTGTTCGAGCATGCCCAGTTCACTCGAAATGCAGTACCAGAATCAAATCTGCAATGGCGGATGAAAGCATTAGAGGTGTTTAATTTTTTTTTGGTCCCCATGAAGTGATGCTTTACAAGCTGAACGGGAGGTCTTATAGAATTTTTACGTAACAAACCTAAATAGTAATAATTTAAAAGCCCCTGTCCCTAGTAGCTCGCAGTCAGAAGCGAACAAGCAGCATTTTTATTGTTTCCGGTTACCAGTTTAGATTTACAGATGAGGTCTAGTGCTATAAATATTCCTCTTGCTGTTACGCACGCTATGATACCTCACATGTGTGGTTTGAAGAATGTTTCCATATGTGGGCGGGCCTTAAATGTGTAAGCCCCGCCCACATATTGAACCCCGTTCAAACCCACATGTGAGGTATCATAGCGTACGTTAGAGCGAGAGCAATACTTTTAGACCTCCTCTGTAAATCTAAACTGGTAACCTGAAACACATAAAAAAGCGTTGCCTATGGGTATTTTCAAGTACTGAAGTTTGGCGCCATTCCATGAGTGTGTGCAATATTAAAGTGTAACATGTTGGGTATCTATTTACTCGGTGTAACATCATCTTTCACATTATGGCCATAAATTGGGCTAACTTTAGTGTATTCTTAATTTGTAACCACTTGAGCCCCAGAGCATATTACTGGTCACTGACGGGGCCATTTTTTGCATTTCAACACTGCGTCATTTTGACTGACAATTGCGTGGTTGTGCGACGTGGCCCCCAAAAAATTTGGCGTCCTCATCCTCCCCCCCCCCTTTTTTTTTTTTTTTTTTTGGTGGTATTTGATCACCTCTGCGTTTTTTCTTATTTTTGCTTGACCCAAAAATATAGCGACAATTTGGTAACTAAAAAAACATCTTTTTTACTGTTTGCTATAATAAATCTCCCCCAAAATATATTCAAAAAATGTTTGCCCTCAGTTTAGGCCGATAAGTATTCTTGGACATATTTTTGGTTGCAAAAAATCACAATAAGCGTTTGATTGGTTTGGGCAAAAGTTCTAAGTAGGGGTTGGTCTTATGGGTTTTTTTGGAATAATTTTTTGTTTTACTAGTAATGGTGGCTATCATTGTTTTTTCTGGCTAATGCGACATTGTGGCGGACACATTTTTGTGAGATTTGGCATTTTTGTAGCGAGCAATGGTATAGAAATGCATTGCTTACTATAAAAATGACACTGGCAGGGAAGGGGTTAACACTAGGGGCGCGGAAGGGGTTGAATATGTTACCTGGGTGTGTTCTAACTGTAAAGGGGGTGGGACTGTGTAGGGGAAATGACAGATCGCTGTTCATACATTGTAGGGACAGACGAGCAGGCATTCCCCCCCCCCTGACAGGACCGGGATAAAGGGGAACTCCACCCCAAATTATAAAAAAAAACGGCGTGGGGGTCCCCCTTCAGGTGCACAACAGGCTCTTAGATTTGATCTGGAACATAAGGGGTTAAACCCACGCCAAAAAACGGCGTGGGGTTCCCCCTCAGATCCAGACCAAACCCTTCTCCCAGGCACGCAGTCTGGCCGGACAGGAATGGGGGTGGGGACGAGCGAGCGCCCCCCCCCCTCCTGAGCCGTACCAGACCACATGCCCTCGACATGGGGGAGTGTGTGCTGTGGGGGAGGGGGGCACTGCCCCCCCACCCCAAAGCACTCTTGTCCCCATGTCGATAGGGACAAGAGCCTCTTCCCGACAACCCTGGCCGTTGGTTGTCGGGGTATGCGGGCGGGGGGCTTATCAGAATCTGAGAGCCCCCTATATTAAGGGGGCCCCCAGATTCTGGCCCCCCACCCTATGTGAATGAGTATGGGGTACATCGTACCCCTACCCATTCACCGGGTGGAAAAGTGTAAACACAAAAAAAAAACACACAGAAAAAAATAATTTATTAGTCAGCTCCGGGGGTCTTCTGCCGGGACCCCCCACCACCAGCCCATTGGGCCCCGGGCTTCGCCGTCTTCTGCCGGGGGGGGACACCCACCGATGCTCTCCGCCATGTCCAGCCAGGCCCCCACCCCAAAATAAGCTCTTTCACATCCGGGGGGGGCCGGCCGAAAAAAGCAGAGAACAACGGGGGCGGAGCCCCTCGGTCTTCCAGACGTTTTCTGCCGGGGGGGCTCCAGCCCCGCACCGGTCTTCGCCGCCGCCTTCCGCCGGGGGGGGACACCCACCGATGCTCTCGGCCATGTTCGGCCAGGCCCCCTACCCCAAATCAAGCTCTTTTACATCCGGGGGGGGGGGGCCGGCGGAAATGGCGGAGAACAACGGGGGCGAAACCCCTCCTCGGTCTCAGTGCAGCTCCTCCCACTGGCAGTAGTTCCGGCTCCTCCCACAGAGCTCATTCTGCTTCCTGCTGGAGAGGAGAGAAGACCTGTCTTCCAGAGCTCCTGTGTTCCAGCCTACCAGGACCAGCCTCCAGCCCCCAGCCCCCTGCCCCGGAAGAGGGGTGGGATGGCCTCCCTCAGCCCCCGGAGGTGGACCGGCTTCCGGCCTCCGGAGGAGTCAACAGCACCTGCCCTCCAGCCAGACCACCGCCACCACCATCAGCAGGGAGGACCGTCTCTTCCTGGAGACCCAGGTGGGTCTCTCAGACTGGACAGCCCCTCAGCCAGGTGAGAATGAAGCAAGAACCAGGAGGAGGCGGGATAAAATCAAATCCCTGCTGGTGAGGATATCTCAGGCCTGCGTGGAAAAGATGACTACTCTCGCAGGCCTGAGGGAAAAGAGGGACAGGTGCTCCAGTAATAAAAGATCTGAATTCAAGGGGGCCATCACCACCCTAGGACTAGAAGTAAAAGAAATATGGGAATACCTGGGGGGCTTTTGCCAACGTGGGGCTGGAGAGGCGAACTTCCTAGAGGAGCTCCGGAAGACCCTCCAGCAGGCCAACCGGGAAGGGAGCCAGGCAGCAAGGAGGAGTGGGCGGTCTAAGAAGGGGTCCCAACCCCCCAAACAGCCAGGAGAGTCAGGGGAGCCTGGGTGCAGTGGGGGGGGGGCGAGTGCCGGTGGTGCAGGGCCCAGTATGGCCATAAAACCTGGGGAGGGTTCCCGGGAGCCGATCCCTCGGTCCGTGGAAGGGACTGAGGGGTTGGCGAAGTCCGGGGAGTCCAGTGATCCAGGAGGTCGCCGGGCCCAGGTGCCGCCGGCGGTACCCCCCCGCCATCTTCAGGTCAGCATACCCAGGCTCCCCCAGGATGGTCGCACTGCCACAGCTGAAGCCCGCCATGTGTCGGCTTCCATGACCCCTCAGCTTGCAGAGGAGCGGGAGGATCTGGCCATGGAAAGGCCAGGGACTGCTCCTGCGGCTGCTATGTCATCGGGAGAGAGGCAGACACATGGTGGAGGCATTGTGCTGCGGTCATCTGGAGGGAAACAGCTTGTGTGCAGTGTGGCCAAGATGGCGCCGGCTGTTGGGGGTGGAGTAGACCGGGACCCGGAAGTGACCGCCCAAGAACCGGAAGTGCCCCAGCCGGAACCGGAAGTGCCCCAGCCGGAACCGGAAGTGACCAGACCGAAACCGGAAGTGACCATACCGAAACCGGAAGTGCCCGTCCCGCGACCGGAAGTGCCCCCCCGCGAGTTTGCGGTGGTCGGTGGGGGCTCAGGGGACCTGGGGGATGAGAGGCCGGGGGTACAGGGGTGCCCAGCCCCGGACGCTGCAGCAGGCACCTCCAGGCACCCCCGGCAGGAGATGGACAGAGACGTTGAGGACGGTAAATTGGACGGTAAGCTGCCACCCCCCAGGTCCCCATGGACACTGCCACAGGCCCCGAGGGGCTCCCTGCAGCACAGGCGGGGTGGGGGGAAAGTCAGGTGGGACCCCTCCCAGTGGACTGTATAGCATACGATTATATCCGGCAGTTGGAGGGGTCCCAGGGGGGCTCCCCCCCAGTACAGGTGGAGTCCCAAGGGGCTGGTGTGGTCGCGGAGGGGTCTGGGTGGGGGAGTTTGGTGGGGGTGGTACCCCCCTCTGCTGTGGTCCCGGGGGGGGGGGAGCCTGTAGTCAGGCCAAAGGTGGTGGGTCAGGGTGGTCAGGGTATATCAGCGGGGGTGGGTGCAACACCACCGGCAGGGATGGGGGCCCCCCCGTCCCCCCCCACTTCTGGGGGTGCTGAGGGGGGTGCCCCACTTCCGGAGAACATCTTTCGGGGGTCTCCGGAGGCCAACTTATTGTCTGCCCTAAAGGGGGGTCGCTCTTTCGCCCAGGTGTTGGGCTCTCGTGCCCCTCTGGACCACCTGTACAGCCGGTTTGGCGCCCAGAATTTCCGCGCCCCCCCTGCTGACCAGGAGAGGACGCAGGGGTCGGCGTGGACGAGGGGTACAGGTGGTCCAGAGAGGAGGCGTAGGAATGTTGTCCAGCTTCGGTACGAGGGTCCGGACCCCTGCCCCGCTCGAGGTGAGGTGGTGGGCCTGGTACTCTCCTTGGGTTTTGGGGTGGATGACCTTTTTGCTGTCATCCATCCCACCAACACACGGGAGTTTGATATAAGTTTTGTCACTCCCGTGTGTATGGAACGCTTTATCACCGGCTTTGGGTTGGTGAGGGGCGTTGACCCTTGGAAGAGGTACAGGCTCATTCCCATCTCCAGGCAGGAGGAGGTTAAGAACATCACCATCCTGGTGAGGAATGAGTCGCTCCCTCCGGAGGACATTGCCACCTGGCTCGGGAGGTACGGGCAGTTGCAGACCCCCCTGAGGAAGAACCTTGATGAGCGCGGGGTCTGGACCGGGGCTTGGTTGACCAGGATCCGGCTCAAGAGGGAGGGCAACAGTGTTGCCCACCTCCCTGGCAGCGCCTTTCTAGGCAGAGACCGGATCCTGGCGTTCTACCCGGGACAGCCCCGTCGTTGCTTCAAGTGCGGCAGCCCGACCCACATGAGCTCGGACTGCACGGTGGTCAGATGTGGCCGGTGCCACGAGTTTGGCCACCAGTCCGAGTCATGTGGGAAGATATGCTGCAACTTGTGTGGTGAGATGGGGCACCCATTTAGCAGGTGTCCCAAAGCATATCGGGGTTCTTCCTCAGGGGGGGGACCTCCCGGGCCGGGAGCGGCCGAAGCCCCCCCGGCGAGTGATGGCCGGGGGGGTGGGGATCCTGGAGCCCCTAGTACTACTCCGGAGGGACCAACAGGCCCATTGCCTCAAAGAAGGCGGAGCAGGCGTGGGCGTGGGGCTCCCCCCCCGGGGGACACGGGCTCGGTTGGCCAGGAGGCTCCCGATCCTCCGGAGGGCGGAGCCGGTGGGGAGGAGTCGGGGAGGCCTGGGGGTCCCGGGCCTGAGGGTCCGGGGCCAGGGCCTTCCTCTCCTAATGTTGCAGGGCCGATCCCCATCCCCCTTCCCTTTCCCCCTCCTCACCATTGCCCCTCCCCTCCACCTGGCCCTCCATCTGTTTCCCCATGCCCTCCTCCCTCATCTTCCCCTCCTCGTACCCCCCCCCCTCGCCCCCCCCCTCCCAAGTCCCGTCCCCCCCCTTCCCCTTCTTCTTCCCGTCCAGCTAAGTCTGGTCCCCCCCCTGTCCTCTCCCCTGTCTCTGGCCCCCCTCCTGCCTCTTCCATTCCCCCCCCTTCTGGACCCAGAGTCTCCTCTGGCCCTGTGGCCATGGAGATGGAAGCTGCTCGAGCCTCATCCAAGAGGGAAATCTCGAGCAGCGGGTCCGAGGAGGGGGGTGGTGTAGTCATCTCGGAGAGGTGGCAGGAGTGGGAGCAGGTGAGACGCAAAAAGAAGAAGGGGAAGGCTGCCAGATCTGGGGGCGGGAAGTCCCCAGTGAAGGGTGGGGTTCCCCCAGGGGCACGAAGTGGGGTGTCCCTGGGGAACCCGTTTGGTATCTTCTCCTCCTCCTCGGGCTCAGAGGAGGAGGAAGTGTAGATATGTAAATATGTTTTTGTGTTTGTAGTATGAAGGAGAACATGACCACTTTCAATCATTCTGATGGCGGTACCCTCTCCAATACGGCTTGCGACCATTAATGTCGCAAGTATTCGTTCTGCGGGAGCTCGTTTTATGGCCTTCGATTTTCTCAGCCGTGTTGAAGCTGACATTTTGTTTTTGCAGGAGACCTGGCTGGCATCTGTGGCAGAGATGCATCTAGCAAAGAGGGAGTGGAGATGTGGGCCCTCCCTCTGGTCTCTTGCGGCCGAGCCCTGCAGTGGGGTTGCGGTCCTTTTTAAGACTGGTCCGGTGGCTTGCCGGCGAGTGATTGAAGTGGAGATCGGTAGATGTCTGGTGGTGGACGCTGTCGTGAGGGGGCAATTCCTCCGGCTCATAAATTTTTATGGGCCTCAAACTAGGAGGGAGAGGAGGAGCCTCCTTACGGCGGTTAAGCCTTATCTTTTTACGTCCCAGCAGGTGATTTTTGGTGGCGATTTCAATATGATCACTAGGCCCAAAGACCGGGCAGGTGCCGCCAACCCTCTGGGATATGATAGTATTTTTTTGAATAACGTAGTGAGGGAGGCCAGGTTGGTGGATGTGCACGTTCGTCACCTCCCCAACCTCACTGGTTTCACATTTTCCCGAGGTAGTAGTAAGAGTAGATTAGATAGGTTTTTTTTAAAGGAGGACTCTGTCTGCTCGGCTCCTGAGCTGCAGTCGGTAGAGTTCTCCGATCACTGTATGGTATCTGTGGCCCTGAATGTCGCTGACACTCCTCAGAAAGGGAGGGGTTTGTGGCGCCTGAATGGGTCGCTACTGGAGGATCCTGAGGTTAGGGAAGCCTATGAGGTTTTCTTCCTGGGCCAGACCTCGCTCCTTGAGGGCAACTGCTCCCGCCTTGAGTGGTGGGAAGTAGTTAAAAAGAGGTCTGGCGACTTTTTCCGGGAAATCTCTGGGTACAGGGCAGCTTCCAAGTACCAGGCTTACCAGAGACTACGCAGGCAGCTTGACCGCCTGGTGTCCTCTGGGGGCTCTCAGGAACAGATATCCGGTCTGAAGGCGCAGATGAAGGAGTGTCAGTACGACCGTCTCGCCTCCCTGGTTTTTGAGAGGGATTATGGGAAGTTTATCTCTCCTGATCCCTACAGGAGCTGTGGTGAGGTGGCGAGGTCGAAGGTCGTACATGGCCTGAAGGATGCCTCAGGATCTCTGGTCCGGTCCAGATCGGGGATCCTGGGTGTCGTCAGAGACCACTTTTCGGACCTCCTGAAGAAGCGGCCTCTAGACATGGAGAAAGTCAGGGAATTCCTTGATGAGACCCCGCTGGAAGTGGGGTCTGACCTTCCTGACTCTCTGACAGAAGAGATCTCGGTAGCTGAAGTTGAGCAGGCTATTAGCTCTTTAGCTTCTAAAAAGTCACCTGGGCCCGATGGGCTCACGGCCGAGTTCTACAAAACCTTTAAGAGCCTCTTGGCTCCTCATCTGAGGGACGTGTTTAGTGAATGTTTGGCCTATGGCCTGCTGCCTCCCTCAATGAGAAGGTCAGCTCTGATCCTACTGTCAAAGGGGAAAGATCCGTCTGTGGTGGAGAATTGGCGTCCGATCGCCCTTCTTACCACAGATAGGAAGATACTGGCAAAGATCTTGTTTACACGTCTGTCTGCTTTGGCGGGCAGGATGCTGTCTCCCTCTCAGCACTGCACAATTCCTGGCCGGGGCACTTTTAGTGCCGTCCTGAGCGTCCGGGAGGCTGTGGAAAGGTGCAGGGCTGATGGCAGCGAGCGGTATCTGCTTGCATTGGATCAGGCTAAGGCGTTTGATCGGGTGAACCACGAGTACCTTTGGCTGCTTCTGAGGAGATACGGTCTGCCTGATCAATTCGTTGATTGGCTGCAGGTATTGTATAGGGGAGCTGAGAGCTTCCCTCTTGTCAACGGTTGGGTGGGCCGGGCCTTTGCCGTGGACTCTGGCGTCCGGCAGGGGTGCCCGCTGAGCCCCCTCCTGTACATCTTTGCGGTCGACCCCTTCGTAAGGAGGCTAGACTGCGGGCGTCTGGGGGGGGTTCCGGTGGGACCTGTCGGGGGTCCGGTTTCGGCGGTGAGGGTTGTGGCCTATGCGGACGACGTCTCGGTGGTGGTATCTGGTCGTGAGGAGGCCCATTATGTGGAGTCCCAGATCGGGTGCTACTCTGAGGCGTCAGGCTCGCTGGTCAATTGGGACAAGAGTGAAGTTTTCTGGTTGGGGAAGGAGGGGGAGCAGTTCCCCCTTCCGGACGTGTTCCCCACGCCCGTACCAGAGATTCGAGTTCTTGGCATTCATTTCGGCCCGGGTGATTATCCCAAGCTAAACTGGGAGCGCAGGCTGGTGAGTGCCACTCGGAAGGTGAAGGCCTGGAAAGGTTGGAAACTTTCCCTGAGGGAAAGGGTAAGCTTGGTCAAGACGTACTTATTGCCTGAGTTTCTCTTTGTAAGCTATGTGTGTCTTTTGCCAGCATCTCTCTATGCTCGGGTCTATGGTCTGTTCTTCCTGCTGTTGTGGGGAAGCAGACTGAACCTGATCAAGAGGGAGGTCACATACCGCCAGCGACGGCAAGGTGGGTTGGACATGGTCAACCCGGTGGTGTTCTTTGTCACCATCTTTGTTAAATACAATTTGCAGTCCATATTTGTGGACGAGCCTTCCTGGTGGGAGTGTTCATGCAAGGACTGGCTCTTGCTGTTCTTGAGGCAGTGGGGGGAGGGGGGGAGGCCCGGCGATCTGAGGAGATCGCATGGGTATCTCCCTTCCTATGTCCCCCTGGCATTAAAGGTACTGAGGCAGTGGCGGATAACTGCCCTGGAGGTGGGCTCTTTGGGTCGGCGGGAGCTGTACCTGAGGGTCATGGCCTCGGACATTTTGAAGCCCCTGTCTTTGAGGGACTGCCCTGAGAGGGTCCTCACGGAGGGGCTAGCCCTCTTGAATTCTTCTAGAATTCCAAGTAAGTTTTGGGATCTCGCATGGAGGTCGTTCCATGGACGACTCTATGTCCGTGCGAATCTCAAATACAGGAACCTGGGGGACAGGGACTGCCCCCGTCAGGAATGTGGTGGGACATTGGAGACCATGGACCATTTTCTGGTCCAATGTCCCTTCAACATGGAGGTTCTTACGAAGGTAGGGGGTGCCATTGGCTACCCCCGCCTTCCGGCCCTGACCTATGCTGAGCGAGTGTATGGTGATTTTGGGGTCCGCAGGGGATTTGAGTTATCGTCACTTTATTTAGTCAGCCTAGTTGTGCTTTATTACACTTGGCACGCTCGGTGTTTGGTGTCCACTAGGGACAAAATCCTGCCTGTGCATGAGGTGGTGGGCGGTATCTTTCGGGAGTTGGTGAAGGTGCGGGATCTGGAAAGGAGCAGGGTCGGGCCTGAGAGGTGTGCCCATTTATGGAGGGGGTTCCTCTTCCAGCCCCCTTAGGTCACGGCTCTGCCCCTCTCCATGGGTAGGGGCATCTATCCTTTTTCACCCCCTTAGATTTTGTTTATGGTATTTTTTTTGAAATAAGGCTACAGACATGTCTGACTATCATGTTCTTGCTCATACGTGGGTTGTAGGTATTTGTTGTTGTGATGGTGGGGTGTGTTGTGGGTTGGCGATGATCTGGACAGTAGTGGTTTCTATGGACTTTAATATCTCCCTACTGTACCAGTGAGCCGTTTTAAGTGGTGTTTTTTTTTTGGCAATGATCTGGGCAAGCTTTTCTGATGGACTATAAAGACTTTCTCTTGTACCAGTGAGCCTGTTGTAAATACCTGTTCTGGTGCTATTTTTTTTTTTTTTTTTTTTTTTCGTTATAGTTATTTCTTGGTGGGTGGAGGTCGGTGATTTGATGGTTTGTGTTTTATTGTTTGTTTTTGTGTTATTTGGTTTATTTAGTTATTTTGTTTATTTTATATATTTGTTAACCTTTTGGTCGTAGTTTTATAAATAAAAAATTACCCCTCCTCGGTCTCAGTACAGCTCCACCCACTGGCAGTAGTTCCGGCTCCTCCCACAGAGCTCATTCTGCTTCCTGCTGGAGAGGAGAGAAGACCTGTCTTCCAGAGCTCCTGTGTTCCAGCCTACCAGGACCAGCCTCCAGCCCCCAGCCCCCTGCCCCGGAAGAGGGGTGGGATGGCCTCCCTCAGCCCCGGAGGTGGACCGGCTTCCGGCCTCCGGAGGAGTCAACAGCACCTGCCCTCCAGCCAGACCACCGCCACCACCATCAGCAGGGAGGACCGTCTCTTCCTGGAGACCCAGGAGGGTCTCTCAGACTGGACAGCCCCTCAGCCAGGTGAGAATGAGGCAAGAACCAGGAGGAGGCGGGATAAAATCAAATCCCTGCTGGTGAGGATATCTCAGGCCTGCGTGGAAAAGATGACTACTCTCGCAGGCCTGAGGGAAAAGAGGGACAGGTGCTCCAGTAATAAGAGATCTGAATTCAAGGGGGCCATCACCACCCTAGGACTAGAAGTAAAAGAAATATGGGAATACCTGGGGGGCTTTTGCCAACGTGGGGCTGGAGAGATGAACTTCCTAGAGGAGCTCCGGAGGACCCTCCAGCAGGCCAACCGGGAAGGGAGCCAGGCAGCGAGGAGGAGCGGGCGGTCTAAGAAGGGGTCCCAACCCCCCAAACAGCCAGGAGAGTCAGGGGAGCCTGGGTGCAGTGGGGGGGGGGCGAGTGCCGGTGGTGCAGGGCCCAGTATGGCCATAAAACCTGGGGAGGGTTCCCGGGAGCCGATCCCTCGGTCCGTGGAAGGGACTGGGGGGTTGGCGAAGTCCGGGGAGTCCAGTGATCCAGGAGGTCGCCGGGCCCAGGTGCCGCCGGTGGTACCCCCCCGCCATCTTCAGGTCAGCATACCCAGGCTCCCCCAGGATGGTCGCACTGCCACAGCTGAAGCCCGCCATGTGTCGGCTTCCATGACCCCTCAGCTTGCAGTGGAGCGGGAGGATCTGGCCATGGAAAGGCCAGGGACTGCTCCTGCGGCTGCTATGTCATCGGGAGAGAGGCAGACACATGGTGGAGGCATTGTGCTGCGGTCATCTGGAGGTAAACAGCTTGTGTGCAGTGTGGCCAAGATGGCGCCGGCTGTTGGGGGTGGAGTAGACCGGGACCCGGAAGTGACCGCCCAAGAACCGGAAGTGCCCCAGCCGGAACCGGAAGTGCCCCAGCCGGAACCGGAAGTGCCCCAGCCGGAACCGGAAGTGACCGGACCGAAACCGGAAGTGCCCGTCCCGCGACCGGAAGTGCCCCCCGCGAGTTTGCGGTGGTCGGTGGGGGCTCAGGGGACCTGGGGGATGAGAGGCCGGGGGTGCAGGGGTGCCCAGCCCCGGACGCTGCAGCAGGCACCTCCAGGCACCCCCGGCAGGAGATGGACAGAGACGGTGAGGACGGTAAATTGGACGGTAAGCTGCCACCCCCCCAGGTCCCCATGGACACTGCCACAGGCCCCGAGGGGCTCCCTGCAGCACAGGCGGGGTGGGGGGAAAGTCAGGTGGGACCCCTCCCAGTGGACTGTATAGCATATGATTATATCCGGCAGTTGGAGGGGTCCCAGGGGGGCTCCCCCCCAGTACAGGTGGAGTCCCAAGGGGCTGGTGTGGTCGCGGAGGGGTCTGGGTGGGGGAGTTTGGTGGGGGTGGTACCCCCCTCTGCTGTGGTCCCGGGGGGGGGGGAGCCTGTAGTCAGGCCAAAGGTGGTGGGTCAGGGTGGTCAGGGTATATCAGCGGGGGTGGGTGCAACACCACCGGCAGGGATGGGGGCCCCCCCGTCCCCCCCCACTTCTGGGGGTGCTGAGGGGGGTGCCCCACTTCCGGAGAACATCTTTCGGGGGTCTCCGGAGGCCAACTTATTGTCTGCCCTAAAGGGGGGTCGCTCTTTCGCCCAGGTGTTGGGCTCTCGTGCCCCTCTGGACCACCTGTACAGCCGGTTTGGCGCCCAGAATTTCCGCGCCCCCCCTGCTGACCAGGAGAGGACGCAGGGGTCGGCGTGGACGAGGGGTACAGGTGGTCCAGAGAGGAGGCGTAGGAATGTTGTCCAGCTTCGGTACGAGGGTCCGGACCCCTGCCCCGCTCGAGGTGAGGTGGTGGGCCTGGTACTCTCCTTGGGTTTTGGGGTGGATGACCTTTTTGCTGTCATCCATCCCACCAACACACGGGAGTTTGATATAAGTTTTGTCACTCCCGTGTGTATGGAACGCTTTATCACCGGCTTTGGGTTGGTGAGGGGCGTTGACCCTTGGAAGAGGTACAGGCTCATTCCCATCTCCAGGCAGGAGGAGGTTAAGAACATCACCATCCTGGTGAGGAATGAGTCGCTCCCTCCGGAGGACATTGCCACCTGGCTCGGGAGGTACGGGCAGTTGCAGACCCCCCTGAGGAAGAACCTTGATGAGCGCGGGGTCTGGACCGGGGCTTGGTTGACCAGGATCCGGCTCAAGAGGGAGGGCAACAGTGTTGCCCACCTCCCTGGCAGCGCCTTTCTAGGCAGAGACCGGATCCTGGCGTTCTACCCGGGACAGCCCCGTCGTTGCTTCAAGTGCGGCAGCCCGACCCACATGAGCTCGGACTGCACGGTGGTCAGATGTGGCCGGTGCCACGAGTTTGGCCACCAGTCCGAGTCATGTGGGAAGATATGCTGCAACTTGTGTGGTGAGATGGGGCACCCATTTAGCAGGTGTCCCAAAGCATATCGGGGTTCTTCCTCAGGGGGGGGACCTCCCGGGCCGGGAGCGGCCGAAGCCCCCCCGGCGAGTGATGGCCGGGGGGGTGGGGATCCTGGAGCCCCTAGTACTACTCCGGAGGGACCAACAGGCCCATTGCCTCAAAGAAGGTGGGGCAGGCGTGGGCGTGGGGCTCCCCCCCCGGGGGACACGGGCTCGGTTGGCCAGGAGGCTCCCGATCCTCCGGAGGGCGGAGCCGGTGGGGAGGAGTCGGGGAGGCCTGGGGGTCCCGGGCCTGAGGGTCCGGGGCCAGGGCCTTCCTCTCCTAATGTTGCAGGGCCGATCCCCATCCCCCTTCCCTCTCCCCCTCCTCACCATTGCCCCACCCATCCACCTGGCCCTCCATCTGTTTCCCCATGCCCTCCTCCCTCATCTTCCCCTCCTCGTACCCCCCCCCCCTCGTCCCCCCCCTCCCAAGTCCCGTCCCCCCCCTTCCCCTTCTTCTTCCCGTCCAGCGAAGTCTGGTCCCCCCCCTGTCCTCTCCCCTGTCTCTGGCCCCCCTCCTGCCTCTTCCATTCCCCCCCCTTCTGGACCCAGAGTCTCCTCTGGCCCTGTGGCCATGGAGATGGAAGCTGCTCGAGCCTCATCCAAGAGGGAAATCTCGAGCAGCGGGTCCGAGGAGGGGGGTGGTGTAGTCATCTCGGAGAGGTGGCAGGAGTGGGAGCAGGTGAGACGCAAAAAGAAGAAGGGGAAGGCTGCCAGATCTGGGGGCGGGAAGTCCCCAGTGAAGGGTGGGGTTCCCCCAGGGGCACGAAGTGGGGTGTCCCTGGGGAACCCGTTTGGTATCTTCTCCTCCTCCTCGGGCTCAGAGGAGGAGGAAGTGTAGATATGTAAATATGTTTTTGTGTTTGTAGTATGAAGGAGAACATGACCACTTTCAATCATTCTGATGGCGGTACCCTCTCCAATACGGCTTGCGACCATTAATGTCGCAAGTATTCGTTCTGCGGGAGCTCGTTTTATGGCCTTCGATTTTCTCAGCCGTGTTGAAGCTGACATTTTGTTTTTGCAGGAGACCTGGCTGGCATCTGTGGCAGAGATGCATCTAGCAAAGAGGGAGTGGAGATGTGGGCCCTCCCTCTGGTCTCTTGCGGCCGAGCCCTGCAGTGGGGTTGCGGTCCTTTTTAAGACTGGTCCGGTGGCTTGCCGGCGAGTGATTGAAGTGGAGATCGGTAGATGTCTGGTGGTGGACGCTGTCGTGAGGGGGCAATTCCTCCGGCTCATAAATTTTTATGGGCCTCAAACTAGGAGGGAGAGGAGGAGCCTCCTTACGGCGGTTAAGCCTTATCTTTTTACGTCCCAGCAGGTGATTTTTGGTGGCGATTTCAATATGATCACTAGGCCCAAAGACCGGGCAGGTGCCGCCAACCCTCTGGGATATGATAGTATTTTTTTGAATAACGTAGTGAGGGAGGCCAGGTTGGTGGATGTGCACGTTCGTCACCTCCCCAACCTCACTGGTTTCACATTTTCCCGAGGTAGTAGTAAGAGTAGATTAGATAGGTTTTTTTTAAAGGAGGACTCTGTCTGCTCGGCTCCTGAGCTGCAGTCGGTAGAGTTCTCCGATCACTGTATGGTATCTGTGGCCCTGAATGTCGCTGACACTCCTCAGAAAGGGAGGGGTTTGTGGCGCCTGAATGGGTCGCTACTGGAGGATCCTGAGGTTAGGGAAGCCTATGAGGTTTTCTTCCTGGGCCAGACCTCGCTCCTTGAGGGCAACTGCTCCCGCCTTGAGTGGTGGGAAGTAGTTAAAAAGAGGTCTGGCGACTTTTTCCGGGAAATCTCTGGGTACAGGGCAGCTTCCAAGTACCAGGCTTACCAGAGACTACGCAGGCAGCTTGACCGCCTGGTGTCCTCTGGGGGCTCTCAGGAACAGATATCCGGTCTGAAGGCGCAGATGAAGGAGTGTCAGTACGACCGTCTCGCCTCCCTGGTTTTTGAGAGGGATTATGGGAAGTTTATCTCTCCTGATCCCTACAGGAGCTGTGGTGAGGTGGCAAAGTCGAAGGTCGTACATGGCCTGAAGGATGCCTCAGGATCTCTGGTCCGGTCCAGATCGGGGATCCTGGGTGTCGTCAGAGACCACTTTTCGGACCTCCTGAAGAAGCGGCCTCTAGACATGGAGAAAGTCAGGGAATTCCTTGATGAGACCCCGCTGGAAGTGGGGTCTGACCTTCCTGACTCTCTGACAGAAGAGATCTCGGTAGCTGAAGTTGAGCAGGCTATTAGCTCTTTAGCTTCTAAAAAGTCACCTGGGCCCGATGGGCTCACGGCCGAGTTCTACAAAACCTTTAAGAGCCTCTTGGCTCCTCATCTGAGGGACGTGTTTAGTGAATGTTTGGCCTATGGCCTGCTGCCTCCCTCAATGAGAAGGTCAGCTCTGATCCTACTGTCAAAGGGGAAAGATCCGTCTGTGGTGGAGAATTGGCGTCCGATCGCCCTTCTTACCACAGATAGGAAGATACTGGCAAAGATCTTGTTTACACGTCAATTCGTTGATTGGCTGCAGGTATTGTATAGGGGAGCTGAGAGCTTCCCTCTTGTCAACGGTTGGGTGGGCCGGGCCTTTGCCGTGGACTCTGGCGTCCGGCAGGGGTGCCCGCTGAGCCCCCTCCTGTACATCTTTGCGGTCGACCCCTTCGTAAGGAGGCTAGACTGCGGGCGTCTGGGGGGGGTTCCGGTGGGACCTGTCGGGGGTCCGGTTTCGGCGGTGAGGGTTGTGGCCTATGCGGACGACGTCTCGGTGGTGGTATCTGGTCGTGAGGAGGCCCATTATGTGGAGTCCCAGATCGGGTGCTACTCTGAGGCGTCAGGCTCGCTGGTCAATTGGGACAAGAGTGAAGTTTTCTGGTTGGGGAAGGAGGGGGAGCAGTTCCCCCTTCCGGACGTGTTCCCCACGCCCGTACCAGAGATTCGAGTTCTTGGCATTCATTTCGGCTCGGGTGATTATCCCAAGCTAAACTGGGAGCGCAGGCTGGTGAGTGCCACTCGGAAGGTGAAGGCCTGGAAAGGTTGGAAACTTTCCCTGAGGGAAAGGGTAAGCTTGGTCAAGACGTACTTATTGCCTGAGTTTCTCTTTGTAAGCTATGTGTGTCTTTTGCCAGCATCTCTCTATGCTCGGGTCTATGGTCTGTTCTTCCTGCTGTTGTGGGGAAGCAGACTGAACCTGATCAAGAGGGAGGTCACATACCGCCAGCGACGGCAAGGTGGGTTGGACATGGTCAACCCGGTGGTGTTCTTTGTCACCATCTTTGTTAAATACAATTTGCAGTCCATATTTGTGGACGAGCCTTCCTGGTGGGAGTGTTCATGCAAGGACTGGCTCTTGCTGTTCTTGAGGCAGTGGGGGGAGGGGGGGAGGCCCGGCGATCTGAGGAGATCGCATGGGTATCTCCCTTCCTATGTCCCCCTGGCATTAAAGGTACTGAGGCAGTGGCGGATAACTGCCCTGGAGGTGGGCTCTTTGGGTCGGCGGGAGCTGTACCTGAGGGTCATGGCCTCGGACATTTTGAAGCCCCTGTCTTTGAGGGACTGCCCTGAGAGGGTCCTCACGGAGGGGCTAGCCCTCTTGAATTCTTCTAGAATTCCAAGTAAGTTTTGGGATCTCGCATGGAGGTCGTTCCATGGACGACTCTATGTCCGTGCGAATCTCAAATACAGGAACCTGGGGGACAGGGACTGCCCCCGTCAGGAATGTGGTGGGACATTGGAGACCATGGACCATTTTCTGGTCCAATGTCCCTTCAACATGGAGGTTCTTACGAAGGTAGGGGGTGCCATTGGCTACCCCCGCCTTCCGGCCCTGACCTATGCTGAGCGAGTGTATGGTGATTTTGGGGTCCGCAGGGGATTTGAGTTATCGTCACTTTATTTAGTCAGCCTAGTTGTGCTTTATTACACTTGGCACGCTCGGTGTTTGGTGTCCACTAGGGACAAAATCCTGCCTGTGCATGAGGTGGTGGGCGGTATCTTTCGGGAGTTGGTGAAGGTGCGGGATCTGGAAAGGAGCAGGGTCGGGCCTGAGAGGTGTGCCCATTTATGGAGGGGGTTCCTCTTCCAGCCCCCTTAGGTCACGGCTCTGCCCCTCTCCATGGGTAGGGGCATCTATCCTTTTTCACCCCCTTAGATTTTGTTTATGGTATTTTTTTGAAATAAGGCTACAGACATGTCTGACTATCATGTTCTTGCTCATACGTGGGTTGTAGGTATTTGTTGTTGTGATGGTGGGGTGTGTTGTGGGTTGGCGATGATCTGGACAGTAGTGGTTTCTATGGACTTTAATATCTCCCTACTGTACCAGTGAGCCGTTTTAAGTGTTTTTTTTTTTTTTGTTTTTTTTTTGGCAATGATCTGGGCAAGCTTTTCTGATGGACTATAAAGACTTTCTCTTGTACCAGTGAGCCTGTTGTAAATACCTGTTCTGGTGCTATTTTTTTTTTTCTTTATAGTTATTTCTTGGTGGGTGGAGGTCGGTGATTTGATGGTTTGTGTGTGGGCGTGGGCGTGGTTATGCCAACATGTGACCTTAACCCACATCACATCACTGTCACATGGGTTAAGGTCACGTGTTGGCATAACCACGCCCACGCCCAATGCCAATATAAGTCCTTGCCCGCCGCTCAGAAGGCATTTCAGCGCCGGACCTCGCCGTGTCAACATCGAATGGAAGAAGAAGCCCGCGAGTGTCACCCCGCGGCGGAAGACTGCGACGAGAAGCCCTGGCTCCTCTCTGGAGCCAGGCAGAAGCCGGCGACGAAATCCGGGGTGGGATGTACGACCCTCGCCCCGGAGAAGACGACGGAAGCCCGCTGCCCTCATCAAACAAGCACGGAGCTTCGTGGTGAAGGGGGCAGCGGCAGAAGACGGCGACGAGAAGCCCGCCACGTCCAAGTCCTGGATGGGATGTGCGACCCCCATCCAGGCCGAAAAATTCGAAGGGGGCGGCAAAGAAGAAGGCCTGGCCCCCGCGGCGGAAGACAACGACGAGAAGCCCGGAGAGTGGCGCCCTCCGGCGGAAGACGGCAAAAGAAGCCCTGGCCCCTAGTAGGAGCCAGGCAGAAGCCGGCGACGAAATCCGGGGTGGGATGTACGACCCTCGCCCCGGAGAAGACGACGGAAGCCCGCTGCCCTCATCAAACAAGCACGGAGCTTCGTGGTGAAGGGGGCAGCGGCAGAAGAGAGCGACGAGAAGCCCGCCACGTCCAAGTCCTGGATGGGATGTGCGACCCCCGTCCAGGCCGAAAAATTCGAAGGGGGCGGCGGCAGAAGACCCTCAAAGTTAAAACCACGTTCACCAGGTGAATGGGTAGGGGTACGATGTACCCCATACTCATTCACATAGGGTGGGGGCCCGAAATCTGGGGGCCACCTTATTAAATGGGGCTCCCAGATTCTGATTGGCTCCCGCCCGCATACCCCGACAACCAATGGCTAGGGTTGTCGGGAAGAGGCTCTTGTCCCGATCGACATGGGGACAAGAGTGCTTTGGGGTGGGGGGGCAGCGCCCCCCTACCCCAAAGCACACACTCCCCCATGTCGAGGGCATGTGGTCTGGTACGGCTCAGGAGGGGGGGGGGGCGCTCGCTCGTCCCCACCCCCATTCCTGTCCGGCCAGACTGCATGCCTGGGATGAGGGCTTGGTACGGATCTGGGGGGGAACCCCACGCCGATTTTGGCGTGGGTTAACCCCTCACGTTCCGGACCAAGCCGGAGAGCCTATTGTACCCCTGGGGGGGAAGCCGCGCCGGTTTCACATTTGAAATTTGGCGCGGAGTTCCCCTTCAGTGTCAGCGCAGCCCGAGAACAGCTCGGAGCTTGCCGTGCGCCGCTCCAGGCAGTGCAAACACTGCTACGCCGCCTGGTATTTACCAAGGATTTCCCGGCGTACTGAAGAGGCGCGCGGTAAGCTCCGATTTTTCCCTCTGCGCATGCCCAGTATGCAAGTGAACCTTCCGAGGTTCTAGCGTACTTTGCAAGGGCACGGGGATCGGGTCCCAAAAGTCACTTTCCCTTTCAAATCGGCCCGCCACACAAGTTTAAACACATGTCACTACACTTCCCCTGCATCACCCCCCTCCCTCCCCTCATAAACTCCCGCCCGAATCCCCGATGTTTACATTACTAAATGCCGCACGCCAGCTCTGTACTGGCGTGCTGTGCGCCCTCTCCTGGGCGCATTAGGCACTTTAGTAAATGAGGAAACACGCTGCACTGGCAGCGTGTTTCTTTTGTAAATCTCAAAAACAGGTTTACTCCTGCTTGTGCACCATGAGTCTTGGCGCACAGGCTTGGTAAATCAGCCCCAATGTTTCCTGCTAAGAACTTGGCAGACTGCCCGGATATTTTCTTTACACACAGAAGTTTATCCCTTTGATCTAAGAAGAAAGCGTTAGTTACAATGGCCCAGATTCACAGAGCAATTACGCCTGTCTAACTGGTGTTAGACAGGAGTAATTTCAAATTTCGCGCGCCGTATCACTAGTTTGAATCCTCAAACCATGATACGGCGGCTTCGGGCTTCGATCCGAGAGGCTTACGTCCTCGTAAGCCTTCGGATCTACGCTGTGATATTTTTGCGGCCGCTGGGAGGAGTTTGCGTCGTTTTCTTTCCTTCGGGATATGCAAATGACTTTTTACGGCGATCCACAAAGGTACGAGTGTCCCTCGCAATCGCCTACGTCATTTTTTATTTAAATTGTTTATTTGTATCAGGAAGCCAGTCCCAATGGACCGCAAAACAGGGTAAAAGTACAATACAGCTTATTATAGGACATTGGCATATATATGTTCCAAACAACTGTGTTACACACAGGGCATCATCTCCGACTCCGCCACAACAACAATGCAGAACATACACGACCGTGGGTGCGAAATCAAGGTGCCTGAGAAAATACCATGTTACTGCCCCTGCTGCACTTCCCGCAGGGGCCACCCGCATGTCCTTACCCGTAAAAAGGTCCCTGCCTTCCCACCCAATAAGGCAGGACGGAGCCATCCAGGGGGTCCGGCCACCCGTGTTTTCCTCTTTTAGGTGAAAGGAGAGTAGAGAACAGAAACAAAGCAGGAACGAAACATCAGAGATAGATATAAGGCACTTCCAGGAGTGCTTGGGGGGTTAGTAAGTAGAGCCGACCGAAGTCGGAGTTACAAGAAGAAGGGCAGGGGGTAAGGGGGGATCGGGAGGGGGGAGGGAGCAAGATGTGGGGGGGGGGGACCCGCGAGCATCGACATAGCCCGCTTCAAGCCAATGGTGAGCCGTGCCCTCCCAGTACAGGAGAGGGGAATATCCCCGTCTACCCAACCATTCATTCTAAGTTGGGTTTCAAACAGCCCCTCTAAGGGTCTGTCCTTCCGCAGAGTACTTAAAGAAGTTCCAGAGTTGCCAAGTCTCCCGAGTAGGTCTCCCCTCTGTCCTGACCTGTGAGAACAAGATCCTCCATCAGGCTGATCTCGTCAACCTTTTTCAGCCACATAGGGATAGTCGGGGGGCACTGCGATTTCCACAGTAGTGGGACACAGGTCTTAGCTGCGTCTAGCAGGTGTCTGACTACCGATCTTTTGTAGGCCTGTGCCGGGATATCAGTGGAGTGTAGTAGGAAATAGGCTGGTGTGTCCGGGACCTGGCGGTCAGTGAATTTTTGCACTATCCTGCGGACCTCTCTCCAGTACGTCTGTATCTCAGGGCACGACCAGAAAATGTGCAGCAACGTGCCCTTTTCCTTTTGGCATCTCCAACACCTGTCCGTCGTGTTAGGGAAGAACTTGTGTAGAAGGTCTGGGGTTCTGTACCAGCGCATGAGGATTTTATAATTGGTCTCTTGTAGTTTAGAGCACAGGGATGACCTATACGTAAATGTGAGAATGTGTCGACGTTGGCTGGCAGAGAGGTGGCAGTTCATGTCTCTTTCCCATTTGGCAAAGCAGGGGAGCTGGAAGTCGGCGTTCGGTGTAATGAGTATACCATAAACTTGTGAAAGCGCGTGTGGCAGGACCTCCGTGCCTCCGCACAAGTCCTCTAGCTGGGTCATGGGTTGGGAACCTGAGGTCGGGGGCGTCTGGTGTTTGAGAAAGTGCCCGAGCTGTAGTGCCCGAAGAAAGTCTAGTCGGTACTGTCCGTCAGGGTCCGTCAGTTCCCCAGTTGTCTTCCACTTGCCCCCGCCACCAAAATGAAGGGCCTGACCAAGTCCTGCTCTCCGGAGCTCCTGGAATTTTTTGTCGGTAACGCCTGGTTCGAATTGGGGATTTCCCAGGATTGGGCGCAGGGCCGAATGTCGGGAGAAGAGGGACGGATTGGACGCTAGGTGAGCGCAGATCTTTGCCGTGGTCCCTATCAAAGGAGGCCTTTTAAGGTCAGGGTGGAGGTTTGCGTAACACCAGGGGGTCCCTTGTAGGGAGATTTCTGTCTGCGCCTGTTCCAAGTTTGTCCATAACTTGGTGCCTTTGTGTCTGCACCAGTCTAGGAGCCTGTTCAGGTGGACCGAGTAGTGATAGGAACGTATGTCTGGCATTGCCAAGCCGCCGCAGTCCTTTGGTAGCGAAAGAATTTTCTTTTGTATGCGGGGTCTTTTCCCTGCCCACAGGAACCGTATAAAGGTCGAGTGTATCTGTCTGAAATAGTCTGCCGGTATCTGGACAGGGAGGGCCTGAAGCACGTATAGGAATTTGGGCAGAACCGACATTTTGAGAATGTTGCAGCGGCCGAACCAGGAGTGTAGGCCGCTGCCCCATTGGTCCAGAAGTTTTTGTACCTCCTTCAGGAGGGGTGGGAAATTAAGTCGGTAAAGGTGACTGAATTTGGGAGGGATCAGTGTTCCTAGATACTTCAGGGCCGTGTCTGTCCATTTTAGGCCAAGTCTGTCTCGCATGTGGGTGAGCTGTGGTTGCGGTACGCCCACCCCCATAGCCACGGATTTAGTAACGTTGATCTTAAAGTTGGACATGGTGCCATAGGTTTCAAATTCCCGCATCAGGGCAGGGAGAGACACGGTGGGGTTGGTAAGAGAGAACATGAGGTCATCAGCGTACGCGGACACCTTATGCTGTATCCCTCCGACTGTCACACCTGAGATATCCGGATTTCGCCTAACGTGACACAAGAAGGGCTCCAGGGACAGCGCAAAAAGTAGCGGCGATAGCGGGCAGCCCTGTCTGGTGCCATTAGTAATCAGGAACGGGTCGGAAAGTACACCATTCACCCTGACTCTTCCCGAGGGTGTATGGTAGGCAGCTGTTATCCAACGTATCATGTTGCGGCCCACCCCTATATGGCCTAGAGTCGCAAACATGAATTCCCAATACACTCGGTCGAACGCTTTTTCGGCGTCCGTTCCGAGGAACACGCAGGGCGTTTTGTTTCTGTCAGCCACGTGGAGGAGGTTCAACACCTTAATGGTGTTGTCCCTGGCCTCCCTGGTTGGGACAAACCCCACCTGGTCCCAATGGACCAAGTGCGGCAAGTGTGTTTGCAGTCTGGTGGCAAGTATTTTGGTAAAGATCTTGAGGTCAGTATTCAAGAGGGAAATTGGGCGGTAACTCCCGCACTGGGAGGGGTCTTTGTCCTCTTTCGGAATAACCGAGATGTGTGCTTGAGTGGTGGAGGAATGAAAGGTCGCCCCTGTGCTGAGACTGTTGAACAGTTTGGCCATGTGTTGCCCCAGGTCTGGTAACAGGGTTCTGTAGTAGGTAACAGTCAGACCATCCGGTCCCGGAGCTTTCCCCGGCTTAGAATGGCCAAGGGCCCGCTGAATTTCCTGGACTGTAATAGGTTCTTCAAGAGCCTCTGTGATTTCAGAAGAGAGGGTAGGCATAGAGGCCGCGGCAATGTATTCCGACATATCCCTACGATCGAGCTGTGATGCTGGCAAATTATACAGGGATTCATAGAATTTTTTGAATTCCCGGGTAATTTGTTGAGGGAGGGAAAGCCGCTGTCCCTTGCGGGAGGTAATGTGTGGTATGTACGAAGCGAGTCTTTGCGTTTTCAGCGTTTGGGCTAACCACCTCCCACATTTATTCCCCGATTCGTAGACCTTCTTGCGACATACTTGCAAGGCTGCCTTGGCCCTGAAGTGTAACAACTCCGTCACCTGTGAGCAGACCGCGTCCAGTTCGGTTCCTATCTGTCTAGTGGGTGTCAGCTTGTGAGCCATTTCCAATGTCTGCAATTTTTGCAGGCACCGGTTCAGCCGTTCCGTTCTGAGTTTCTTCAACAGGGATCCGTGCTTAATCAGCACCCCCCGGATTACCGCCTTATGGGCTTCCCAAACCACCCCAGGGTCGCTTTCCGGGGCGTCATTGGAGATGAAGTAGTGTCCTATCTCCCTAGTCACGTCTGTAAGAATCTCCGGGTCCTGGAGCAGGCTTTCATTTAGCCTCCAAGGGGGTCTTGGCGCTGAGTGAATGTCTGAGAGCGCATAGCGTAAAGTAATCGGGGCATGGTCCGACCACGTTATGGGTCCGATGGTAGTGTCTTTAACTGCCTGTAGGTGTTTGTGAGGAATCAGAAAATAATCTATTCTCGAGTAAGCTTGGTGTGGTCTCGAGAAAAAAGTGTAATCTCTCTCGCCGGGATGGAGGAGTCGCCATACATCCAGCAGCTGTGTCGTGTGTAATGCCGTGCATTTCCGTTTGCGCATGTCTCGCGAGGTTGAGGACGTCCCCGAGGAGGTGTCTTCGTGTGGCGCCAGGGGGATGTTAAAATCCCCTCCTACAATCAGTTGTCCGTCCGCGAACCGCATGATGTGGGTGAGGCGTCGCTGTAAGAATGAGTCCTGGCGGTCGTTGGGAGAATAGAGGTTGGCGAAAGTCACCCCCCCCCCCCTATTCGGCCCTTCAGTAGTAGGTAGCGGCCCTCCGTGTCAGTTTCTATAGCGACGAGGGTCCATGGAACCCTAGCCGAGATGAGAATGGAGACCCCCCGGGACTTCGCCTCTGTGTACATGGAGTGGTATGCTAGCGGGTAAAACCTGTTTTTCAGTAATGGGAGGTTGCTTTTCCTAAAGTGAGTTTCCTGTAAGAGTACAACGTCCGCTTTCATGCGGCGCATATCATGAAGTAACATCTTCCTTTTTTCAGGCGTATTAAGACCTTTTGCATTCAACGAGACTACTGTAAGGGTATCCATGCTCGCGGGTCTGGGTCGGGGAGGGCGGGGTGGTAGGGGTGTGTGGGGTAAGGGATGTGTGGGGTTAGTGGGTAGAGGTGTACGTCAGGAGATCAATAGGGGGAGGAGACAGAAGCTAGAAAACAAAGAGAAAGGGGCCAACACCAGCGTGTGCGGGCCAAGAGGGAACTAAAGGGAGCCAAAATAGGCTAAGGCGCTCGCCAGGGAATGCTCTGGACACTGAGCGCAGTCCTAAGTGAGTTGGTGGGTAGACAGAGCCGAGATGTGAGCCCCCGACTCTCCCCAACCACCACCGCATCTGGTAAATGTTGTATCTTAAAACGGCAGCAAAAGGGCCGGGCATGCCTCCTGCCCACAGGGGGCAGTCGGCAGGCCCCTGCAACAGTAAACAGCAAACAGTGCAACAGATAAAATAAAAATAAAAATAAAAGGTAAATGAGGCTTCCAAAAGTGCAATTCAAACGAGCAGTAGAGCATAACAGATGAACATCAGAAGACTTAAAACAAAACTATGGCAGTGGCAGCAGAACCTTCATAAATACAGTAGTGCATGCATTAGAGGGGATTCATGTATTCCCATCCTCCATTCTCCCGCCACCCCCGGGTGAGGAGGGGCGGATATCCTCCCGTACGTCATCCCAATGGGGTTCCCCACCCCCCAAAGTCCCAACCAGAGGCACGACTGTTCCCCAGCCGGGGGTGCTTGCGCCTGGTGGCGCTCCAACAAACATCATGGTGCACTGTTATATCATGGGGGCAGGGTTGGAAGTCTACACCAGGGCCAGGGAGAGATGCGTATTCCCACCCCCCCTCAATAGTTCCTCCAGGCCGAGACATCCTGGTATGATTCTAGTCCTCAGTCTGGAGTCATGGGTTGGCCTCCAACCATTCGCCGCAGGTGTGCCGGGCTCCCCAACGGCAGGTGGGGAGTATTCGGGGGGCTCCTTGCAGTCATTCCCCCGCTACTACAACATTGACTGCCCGCCCTCCCGGGGTCATAGGGGCTCCAGTCTCTCAGTAATTTAGGATAGGGGTAGGGGTCTGGGGCAGTCTCTGGTAGATCGGGAGGCCCCGGGGCCCGCAGTGGCTCCCCGGGGGGGCAACAACGGGAAGGTGCAGAGGGGGGGGAGCACGGGGGGGGTCCCCGGGTTAAGGTAAAGAGAGTGGGACAGAGTTACGGGGGTGAGGCCTGGGAAGCATTGTCACTGCCTGACGTGTATGGCCCCAGGGGCCTACTCACGGTGGTCTCCTCCAGAAGCGGCCCGTCGTCTCCTTCCTCCTCTTCGCGGGCGCGGTGGGGGGGGGGCCCTGAGGGTTGCTAGGCCCGAACGTCCCGATGGTCGTGGCAGGATCTGTAGCCAGTCAGGCACTTGTATCGGAGCCACCCCCATGAATCGGAAGAGCGCCGGTAGATCCCCGGTGTTCTGAAGGGTGAAGGCCTCTGCGTCCCTCCTGAACGTCACTGCTAGCGGATAACCCCAGCGGTACGTAAGATTCTGTTGCTTGGCGAGGTCCAGCAGTGGCCGCAGCATAGCTCTTCGTCGCAGTGTGGCTCTCGACAGGTCCGGAAGGATCCTCACGTTCGTCCCCATCACGTTCACGTCTCCATGGTCCCAGGTTCGGCGGAGTATGGTCTCCTTTTTCACGTAGCGGTGGAATCTAACCACCACATCCCGGGGTCTGTTTGGATCCTCGGAGCGCGGTCCCAGTGCCCTGTGGATCCTGTCCAGCTGGATGTCTGCTCCTTCTTCCTCCAGCACTGCGCGGAATATTCCGCGGACCGTGTCTCCCAGCGTCTCCGCCTCCACTGCCTCCGGGAGGCCGCGCAGCCTCAGGTTCTGCCTACGGCTCCTGTCCTCAATGTCTTCCAGATGGAGCTGCAGGGCAATTGCGGTGTCCCTGTGGTGGTCCCTGGAGCGCTCTAGTGCGGACACCCGTTGCTCCAGATTGTTCACCGCTCCTTCCCCTGAGGTGATCCGTTCCGCCAGACCCGAGACCTTACTCCTCACCTCCTGGATGTCGCGTCTGTGCGTCTCCTCAAGGCGGAGGATCAGTGCCTCAATGTCCGTTCAAGTAGGCAAAGCTTGCAGTAAGGCCCGAATGTCCTGGTCTTGTGGGGACGACATCTCGTCTGTATCCTGGTTTTGTGGGGTATCTCCCAGGATGTCCTCCCAGGCGTGGAGGTCCTCAGGGACGGGAACGCCAGTCTCTGGGGTGCTGGCTGCCTGTGTCTCAACACGTGGGGAGCCTCGTGGCGCTGCGGCCCTGGCGCCGGGGGAAGACTCCTGCAGGTGCTGAAAGAATCGTTGTATGTTCCCCTGGTTTTGACTGAGAGGGGTGCCCCGGGAAGCCGCTCTTGTCCTGTGTCGTTTTGCAGATTGCATGCCGATTAAATGTGATGTCTTAGCGGGGAATAGTGAGGAGAGGCCGGGAGCTCAGAAGAGAAGCTGCCTCACACGGCCATGTCCAAGCCACGCCCCCCTACGTCATTTTTTGGCTACGTAATGTTAGAGGAGCCGCTTCGATTTTAAAATATTATTTTTTTTTTAACGTAACTCGTTCGGGAATAGGAATGTACGTAAATGACGCTACTACGACGTGACGACGTGTTTTCGCGCAATGCACGGCGGGAAATTTGTGAACGGAGCATGCGCAGTTCGATCGCCGCGGGAACGCGCCTATTTTAAATGCTTCACGCCCCCTACTCGCGCAGATGGATTGCGACGGGAGAAATACACTACGCCGCCGTCGTTTACTGGACAAAATCTACCTGGATTCCACGTAGAGCCAGGTAAAAAACGGCAGCGTAGTGTATTTCTGATACTCTACGAGAATCTAATTCTCTGTGAATCTACCCCAATGTTTCCTGCTAAGATATTTTCTTTTGACAGCTGAAAGTCTCTCCACTTGTTATATGAAAGAATCAGCAAACTCTGCATTGGAGATGTCAGTAGGGTTGAATCAAGATCACAATTTTAACGATTAATTGTGCAGCTCTAGCACGGTACTGTATTTGCGCAGCAATCTTTCAAACATGTTTTTTTTTTGGAAATAAACTGTTTCATACATTTAAAAAAACACTAAAGTTAGCACGATTTTTCTTTTGGTATCCTAAGCGATGCTTTAAACATTTTTTAGGTTACATGTTTAGAGTTACAGAGGAGGTCTAGTGCTAGAATTATTGCTCTCACTCTTACAATCACGACGTATGTAACCTGTGTGTATCTGGCTCTGATACTAGCCAGTGCCTACCCAGCCACTGACTGGTATCTCTCCCCAGCCTGTCCCCACACACCCTCTCACCTGCTGACCTGTAGATGGGGGAATCACTCCTGTAGTGTTATTGTGTTCTGCCAGTGAGTACAATGATCAGTGTTGCTATCTATAGCTGGCAGCACTGATTGTTTTTGGAAAAACAGGCTGGTTGTACTCAAGTCGATTAATAGATTGACTTGTGTAAAACCAGCTAGCCCATACATAGATCGACTATGGCGGGTCTCTGCATAATTGGTGTAATTTCAATTCATGTATGACCCGCTTAACCACTACGCAGTCCCTAAACATCCTTCCACTCCTATACATTGTGCCCACTGTCATACTCTCCACACTCCTCTCCTGTACATCGTGCCCACTGTCATACCCTCCATACTCCTCTCCTATATATAGTGCCCACTGTCATACTCTCCACACTCCTCTCCTGTACATAGTGCCCACTATCATACCCTCCACACTCCTCTCCTGTACATAGTGCCTGCTGTCATAGACTCCTCTTCTGTACATACTGCCCACTGTCGCACCCTCCACACTCCTCTTTTTGACATTGACTTCCACCTCCGCACACAAGCGTTGCTGAGCTGTCAGCTCGTCCACTGGTCTGTGACGTCACTAAGACGGTGGCCGAGGAGGCACACTCCTCGGCCACCGTCTTAGTGACATCACAGACCAGTGGACGAGCTGACAGCTCAGCAACGCTTGTGTGCGGAGGTGGAAGTCGGCTCCTTTCCTTCTTCAAATCTCCCCCCCCCCGCCGCAGGCATCTGAATGACATCTACTGACGGCTCCCTCAGCAGCCATCCTGGTTTCTGGACTTCTCTAAAGATCGTATACCAGCACCCCAGACTACATCAATGTTCTTTCTAGATGTAAGTGTTGGATATTAATTGTTATTCTAATTAAATGCAGTTCACTCAGCGGCGCTTTCTGTTCTTGTTTTTTTCTCTCCAGTACATAGTACTTGCTGTCATACACTTCTCTCCTGTACATACTGCCCACTGTCATACCCTCCACATTCCTCTCCTGTACATACTGCCCACTGTCATACCCTCCACACTCCTCTCCTATACATAGTGCCCACTATCATACCGTCCACACTCCTCTCCTGTACACACTGCCCACTGTCATACCCTCCACACTCCTCTCCTATACATAGTGCCCACTATCATACCATCCACACTCCTCTCCTGTACATACTGCCCACTGTCATACCCTCCACACTCCTCTCCAGTACATGGTGCCTGCTGTCATACACTTCTCTCCTGTGCATACTGCCCACTGTCATACCCTCCACACTTCTCTCCTGTACATTGTGCCTTTTGCCGTACCCTTTGCACTCTTCTCCTGTACATAGTGCCCAATGTTAGACCCTCCACATTCCTCTCACTCACCTGTACATACTTCCCACTTATATACCATCCGTACTCCTCCTCTATGTCGCTTACCCACAAAAACAGTTCTTTAAAATGATACTGAATACCCTCAATGTTACCAGCTCTAGAATGGAAACACGTTTGTTAGTTCAACTAAAGGAAATCTCAGTTCTCATATTTGTTCTGTTCCATTATTAGAACTTATTTAATTTTGTGAATACTACTGTGATGTACAGAGGAACATAGGGGATCTCAGCTACTCTAAATATAGTACTTGTGAAAAAAAGTGTCCCTGAAAATATTTTTTAAATGTTGGCAACTATGCACTGCCCAGGGGCCACTGGGTCAGTAGTGGGCCCCATGAGAGGTTTCTGGGATCCTGTGATATTAAAGCGGTAGTAAACTTTCCTGACATTACTACTTTTTAGAGGCCCTGAGGTAGGTTATGCCACAATGTACAAGTATGCACAGCATATTAGCACATTAGGGTACACTTACGTTTTCAGACTGGGCCCTCCATTGCTGCACTGTGATTCTCACGCATTTATTTATTATTTATAAAAGGCCCCACCAAAATCCTCAGCACCAGACCCATGATGTTCTTAATCTGGCCCTGGCACCACCAGAGAGAGAGCCATGCTGTACCGCACCACAAGAGAGAGAGCGTCACACTGTACCCGCAGCACCACCAGAGAGAGAGAGCCACGCTTTCCAGGACCACCAGAGAGAGCAGGTCAGTTTCACTGGGCAGTGTGGGCACAATAGGAGGCAGATAGTACTAGCATTGTTCTCTATCTATCTAGATATAGTATGTGGTATCTCTCTGTATAGTGTTGGTGTGTGTGCACGTGTGTGTGTGTGCGCGCCGGGGGGGGGGGGGCGTCACAATGCACCTTTGCCTGAGTTGGCAACAATCCTTGCACTAGCCCTGGCTAGCACATATATATACAGTTAGGTCCATATATTTTTAGACACAAGCACAATTTTAGTTTTTTTCAGGTATTTACCAAAACATGTTCAATCTATAGCTATATAATAGATATGGAATTAGGTACATTCTGAGGTAAGAAGAATGCACTGGTGAACTCAGCAACATAAAAAGGCCCGGACGTCCACGAAAGACAACAGTGGTGGATGATCGCAGGATCCTCTCTATGGTAAAGAAAAACCCATTCACAACATCTAGACAAGTGAAGAACACTCTCCAGGAGGTGGGTGTATCATGTCAAAGTCTACAATCAAGAGAAGACTTCACAAGAGCAAATACAGAGGGTTTACCACAAGGTGCAAACCATTCATAAGCCTGAAGAATAGAAATGCCAGCCTAGACTTTGCCCAAAAAAAATCTAAAAAAGGCAGACCAGTTCTGGAAAGCATTCTTTGGATGGATGAAACTAAGAATAATCTGTACTATAATGACGGGAAGAAAAAAGCGCGGAGAAGGCTTGGAACAGCTCATGATCCAAAGCACACAACGTCATCTGTAAAACATGGTGGAGGCAGTGTGATGGCATGGGCATGCATGGCTTCCAGTGGCACTGGGTCATTGGTGTTTATTGATTATGTGACAGAAGACAGAAGAAGCCGAATGAATTCTGCAGTGTTTAAAGATATACTACCAGCCCATATTCAGCCAAATGCAGCAAAAAGTTGATTGTATGATGCTTCACAATACAGATGGACAATGATCCAAAACACACTGCAAAAGCAACCCAGGAGCTTATGAAGGAAAATAAGTGGAATATTCTGCAATAGCCGAGTCAGTGACCTAATCTTAATCCGATTAACCACTTCAGACCCGCGCTATTGACAGAATACGTCAACAGCGCGGACCTGAGGCGCCAACTAGACGTCTTTGGACGTGATTTTTACTGCATTACCCGCGCGCCACCCAGCTAGGGACCCGATGCATGTACCTGGCGGGCGCGATGTCCGTCGGGTACATGCGATCCGTGGGAAAACGAACAGATGACAGCAGGGACATGGAGCTCTGTGTGTAAACACAGAGCTCCACGTTCTGTCAGAGGAGAGGAGACCGATCTGTGTCTCTTGTACATAGGGACACAGCATCGGTCACCTCCCCCAGTCACCCCCCCCCCCCCACACAGTTAGAAAACACCCAGGATACACATTTAACCCCTTCCTCACCCCCTAGTGTTAACCCCTTTACTGCCAGTCACATTTATACAGTAATTAGTGCATTTTTATAGCACTGATCGCTGTATAAATGTGAAGGGTCCCAAATTTGTGTGAAAGTGTCCGATATGTCCGCCGCAATATTGCAGTCGCAATAAAAATCGCAGATCGCCGCCATTACTAGTAAAAAATAATAATAAAAAAAATCATAATTCTGTTCCCAATTTTGTAGGCGATATAACTTTTGCGCAAACCAGTCGCTTGTTGCGTTTTTTTTTTTTTTTTTTACAAAAATACGTTGAAAAATACGTATCGGCCCTAACTGTGAAAAAAAATAGTTTTTTTTTAAAAAAATTGGGATATTTATTATAGCAACAAGTAAAAAAAAAATATATATATATATTTTTTTTTAATTGTTGCTCTTTTTTTGTTTATAGCGCAAAAAATAAAAACCGCAGAGGTGATCAAATACCACCAAAATAAAGCTCTATTTGTGGGGAAAAAAGGACATCAATTTTGTTTGGGAGCCACGTCGCACGACCGCGCAAATGTCAGTTAAAGCGACGCAGTGCCGGAAGCTGAAATTTCGCCTGGGAACGAAGGGGGTTTATGTGCCCAGTAAGCAAGTGGTTAAGCATGCATTTCACTTGCTGAAGGCAAAACTAAAAGCAGAAAGAACCACAAACACAGAACAACTGAAGACAACCGCAGTTAGAGACTGGCAAAGCTTTGAGACTTAAGGTATTCATTGTCAGTAAAGGATTCTCAACAAAATATAAAAAAAATTACATTTTATTTATGAATATATTCATTTGTCCAATTACATTTGAGCCCCTGTAAATAGAGGGGGGGGGGGAAGATGTGTAAAAAATGGTTGCCGTTCCTAAAATGTTTACTTGATATTTATGTTTAACCCCTTGAATTAAAGATAAAAGTCTGCACTTCAAATTCATTTGGATTGTTTCGTTTTATTTGTATTCTGTGACAAATAGAACCAAAAGTATGAAAATTGTGTCTGTGTCCAAATATATATGGACCTTACTGTGTGTGTATATATTTATATATATATAATTTATTGTAGATGATGAACTATTGCTTGCCAAATTCCTTCGACAGATCTTTTGTCAATGCTTGTCCTGCTAATAAATGAATTGCGGCCTGGGGTCAAATCTCTTGTTGCTATTTATCATTATAATATAGTAAAATAGTATCTGTATGAAAACCACAGTAAGATTTTGTAATATTTATAATACTTTGCTGAGTGTCATGCACATATTAATACAAACCACTTACAAGTATATTACTTTAACCACTTAAGGACCGCCTCCTGCACATTTATGTCAGCAGAATGGCATGGCTGGGCACATGCACGTACAGGTACGTGCTGTGCTAGTACCCAGCCGTGGGTCATGGGCGCACGGGCGCGTGCCCGCGGCACGCTCCCATGACCCGGTCCGACGCTCCGGGACCACGGCTGTTCATAGATTTTATGTAGATCAGGGTAAAATAACAGCAAGGCAGTTCTGGCACCTGAGTGTATCTAAAGGCCAGGTGAACCCATGTAATGTCCTCCTAATTTGGTGCCAATTTGCAAACTTGACTAGTCTGGCAGTAGAAAATGTTGGTAAGGGCTGCAAATGTATGCTGGCATTCTTTACATATCATATCTGCTTTTAATGACCACTTCAGTACTGTTCACAGTACAATATTAGTAATAGTGGATATTTGTCATCCCTTTGGGAATTGCTCAATTGTTTTATTACAGGAACTCTTATTTGCATATTTATGAATGAGTGAATGTAACATTTACCAAACATTGACCAGATGTAATTGAAAATTCATGCACCAGGAACATTCGACTTTGAGGTTTTTTTGGGGGGGGAAACTGACATTCACTGTCTTATATATTTATCCCTAAGAGCCAAGAAGTTACTGGCAGGGGTTATTGCAACAAACCTCATGACCAATGCTTTAGATAGAAGAACACATTTTTAGAATGACAATGCTTGTAAAAAAAACAGATTAGGGTTCCCTATTTAATCTAATGAAAACCAATTCAACTTTTTTGAGCTGTTACAAAATTATTGTCATCATCATCAATAACAATACGGCTACATAGTAATAAAAATAATAGTCTTTTAAATTTATAAGTGTGTGTTTCCTAATAGCCACTAGAGGGAGTCAACCACTTGCATATTTCTCAAGGAGAACAAAACATGAAAGACAGAACTACAGTACCAACCCTAATGCCGCGTACACACGGTCGTTTTTTGCGATGAAAAAAAACGTCGTTTTTTAAAACGTCATTTAAATTGATCGTGTGTGGGCAAAACGACGTTTTTCAACCCGCGCATGCCCAGAAGCTAGTTATGAAGCGAGCTTCAATCGAAAAGAGTGGTGAACGTAACCTTGCTTTTTGTGAAAAAACGATGGTGTGTATGCAAAATTGTCTTTGAAAAGTGACGTTTCAAAAACGTCGTTTTTAACTTCACAGAAAACGTTGTTTTTTTTTCATCGCAAAAAAACGACCGTGTGTACACGGCATAAGTCTTTCTCCAGACAAATATGGACTAAAGAATGTTATCAGGACCAGAGAGGGAAAGCCTTCAATATAAGATGATGACATTTAAGAGGACTACATTCCAATCTACGCTTTCATAAGAAAAGAGAATGATTGCCTGTAATTTATTATTTACATTCACATTAATTCCCACACCTTCGTTTGCATCTCAACATTAGAAAAAAAAACTTCTAAAACTGATAATATATTTTCTGTGACATGTTTACATATTATTTAACAAATGCAAGATTTTTTTATCCAATATACAGCTGTGCTCATAAGTTTACATACCCTGGCAGAATTTATGATTTCTTGGCCATTTTTTTAAGAGAATATGAATGATAACACAAAAACATTTATTTCACTCATGGTTAGTGTTTAGCTGAAGCCATTAATTATCAATGAACTGTGTTTACTCTTTTTAAATCACAATGACAACAGAAACTACCCAAATGACCCTGATCAAAATTTTACATACCCTGGTGATTTTGGCCTGATAACATAAGTTCAAAGGGGTTTGAATGGCTATTAAAGGTAACTATGCTCACCTGCGATCTGTTTGCTTGTAATTAATGTGTGTGTAAAAGGTCAATGAGTTTCTGAACTCCCGACAGACCCTTTCATCTTTCATCCAGTGCTGACAGACCCTTGCATCTTTCATCCAGTGCTGCACTGACGTTTCTGGATTCTGAGTCATAGGGAAAGCAAAATAATTGTCAAAGGATCTGCAGGAAAATGTAGTTGAACTGTATAAAACAGGAAAGGGATATAAAACGATATCCAAGAAATTGAGAATGCCGATTGTGCTTGTTACCTCAACATTTCAGATATGTGCCTGCTGTACCATGTACTTGTATGAGAAAGTATCCTGTTCTATTTGTATTGCTTACTTTGTCTGAAATCCCTGGTGTTCCTGCCAGTCCCTCTGCTTTCCTATTAAAAACTGACCACACTAGACAGGAGAACACAGTGTGGTCAGTTCCAGCTATCCTAGGAACTTATGCCGCGTACACACGATCATTTTTTGTGATGAAAAAAAATGACGTTTTCTGTGAAGTAAAAAACGACGTTTTTGAAACGTCACTTTCAAAGACGATGTTGCATACACACCATTGTTTTTTTCACAAAAAGCGAGGTTACGTTCACCACTCTTTTCCATTGAAGCTCGCTTCATAACTAGCTTCTGGGCATGCGCGGGTTGAAAAACGTCGTTTTAAACGACGTTTTTGATACACACGGTGACTTTTTGTGAAACAAAAAACGATGTTTTGAAAAACGACACAAAAAATTCAAGCATGTTGGAATTTTTTTTGGGTCGTTTTTTTTAAGACAAAAAACGACGTTTTGCCACACACGATCAATTTAAATGACGTTTTAAAAAACGTCGTTTTTTTTCATCGCAAAAAACGACCGTGTGTACGCGGCATTAGCCTTCTCTCCTCCAACGATCAGACCCCCCCCCCCCCCCTGCATAGCCTTTCACTATGAAGATCAGTGTGCTATTGCTTCTCCTCTCCCAGCACTTATGTAGCTGAGAACAGAGGGAATGTGGTCACTTATAAAAAAAGTGAAAAAGGTTATTTATAATGTTTTTTTATATGTATACACATGTTTTGCCTTTCATTTTTATTTTAAACTAAATGGGTTGCTTACAGGGTAAATGGTTTATAATTACTTTATTGCTATAGCAGTAGTTCTTAACACAATTTTGATTAAAACTATTTAAAAAAATAGAAAAGCTGGAATAATACTTTAACTGCAGCAGAAAAAAAATCAGTTATCCTCTCCTTCTAAACAGCAGTGTGTTGTGTGGCATAGCTGAGTAAATATCAGGACTGGATGGTCAGAAAGAAAAACCTTTGGCAGATGCATCTGCTCTCGTATATGTCTTTCATCTGTGCAGTTAACCATTTACCTGGAGTTCTCAATTTAGAATTTTAGAAAGTTTCAACCTTTATAACGAAAAAAAAATGTCTATGTCTATGGGGCCAGTACCCAAAATATTGAAAAGTAGTATGTAAATTTCTACCTTGAAATCAGTTTAAATCTAGAAAAGCATATACAAAACATACCTTTTTAAGAGAAATGGTAATAGGTGTATTTAAGTGTAGCAGGTACTTCTCCAGACTGATCTACCCTATTAGGGGACAGCTGTCTGCTGCAGCAGCATGGGCTTTTTCACCCCCCCCCCCCCTTCTCTCTTCACACAGACTCTCAAATTGTTTGTTTGTAAACTCCCTATTGGAAATTGTCTGTGAACTCCCTATTGGAAGAACCTGAGCCAATCATTAGACAGCAGCATAGGACCGTGGGGGAGAGGATAAAAAGCTAGAGGAACTAGGCCAGAGCCTCTTTTTGCCTGCACCCCATCAGGAGAGCATCTGCCAAGCCTACCAAGGGACACACAGCCTGCAACTCCAGCCCAGAGGGACAGATTGTTCATGCAATTCCAGCCCAGAGGAACAGATTGTTCATGCAGCTCCAGCCCAGAGGAACAGATTGTTCCTGTAGATCCAGCCCCGAGGAACAGACTGTCCATGCTAAAGAAGGACATCCTGCAACAGCTCAAGGACTTAATGCCACTGCGACACATCTGCATCAAAGATCGATCGATCGCTCAGGGGAAGACCACTGACTGTGTACAGGATTTGGTGAGGGGGCTTTGCCCAGGAACCTTTAATGCTTTTCATAGAATACCACATCCAAATATTGTCCACAAAGCTCCTACATTGCCGGTGAAGATAATAAAACGCAAAGCTTTGCCTACAGGACATTATCGTGGTTGCTCTTAAAGGGGACACACCATGGGTATTGATATTTCACTGGGTGTGTATTAGAAGCATTATAGGCTGGCCTGGGGTTCAAAAGTTATTGGGGAGTCTATTTAATCTGTACATATTGTTACCTATTGCTTTTGTTGTTTGCATAGTGTTCCTGACTGTTTTCTTTAAACTGTTTAAACTGTAAGTACTGGGTACTTACACAGGTCCTGGTTGACTAATGTTAATCTGAATTTTACTTTTCTTCAAGTAAACTCCAAGAAGAACCGTGTTGTGTATTCCTGCTGAGTTATTCCATTAATCGTTTTGCTAGGTGGGGCTGGGACAGTTCATTGGGGTTGAAAGGCAGATTAACGGACTGAACAAACAAAAGCAGCTCCCTCAGGGGTGTGCTACATAAGATTATAAATCTTATCGACCAAACAGTTCAGGAGTCTATTCCTGAGGTCCTTTGAAATTTTTGGTTACATAATGAGGATTCTGCTGGTCTTCTGGTTGTGTGGGATACGTTTAAGACTTGGCTTTGAGGGGAGTATACCTATCGCATCACTGCTGTAAAGAGGTCTTCTGTGCAGTCTCTGGAGCGATTAGAGGGGGAAGCACAACAGCAGGAGTCAGCTTATGCTGCTCACCCAGATTGGGATAATTACGAGGCTTGGCAACAGGCCTTGCATGAGTTATCTTTACTCCATGTTGTCTTGACTAAAAGCTTTAATCTGGCTTGCCAAGGGGCAATATGCTGTTACACATATTGGCAGAATTAGAGGACTGACCGGAGAATTGCTTGCGTTACCTGACAATATCAATAATAGATTTCTGCAGTATTACAAAAATTATACTCCTCTTGGATTACCTATAGCAAGATATTCCTAAGCACGTATCTAGACCAAATTGATTTCCCCGCTCCTGACTCTGAAGCACAGAGTAGCTTAGATCGAGATATCTCTCTGGAGGAGGTGCAAGAGATGCTAGGCCACCTACTGTCAGGCAAGTTTCCTAGACTTGATAACATCCCGGTTGAATTCTATTCCTTTTATCATGAGCTGTTGATGCCTAGGTTTGCATCTCTTTTTGCTCAGTTCACCTCCCTGGGTTCCTTACTGGACTCTATGTTTAAGACAGTTATAGTGTTGTGCCCAAACCAGGCAAAGGCCCTGAAGATTGTGCCTCTTATAGGCTAATCTTTTTAATTACTGCTGATGCCAAATTACTGACTAAAATTCTTGCCCTTCGTCTCTCCAGGGTGATGGAAGATCTTATTCATGTTTATAAAACTAGGTTTATCCCTGGGAAGGGTACAGCAATTCATATTTGCTCCCTCTTCCTTAACTTACGCTCTACGCAGGTGACACTCTTTAGTATTTACATGAGGCGAACTCCACCCTGCGGGCTGCTCTCACGGTTTTCGATGAATTTGGACACTTTTCGGGCGTTCGTATTGGACTAAATCGGTCCTTTTCCCTCTAGACCCTCAGGCTAAGGAATATGCAACCCCCGATCCCATTACTATGGGCTAATGAATAAAATATTTGGGCATTAAGGTTACTCAGGATCTGAGGAGCTTCTATAGCCTTAAACTTCATCCCCTACTCTTACAGCTGAAGGAGCACTGCTCTAGTTGGGCCAAATTACCAATGAACCTGTTGGGTCTCATAAACATACTTAAGATGATTTATCTCCTTAAATGTAATTGTCTTTCGGAAGTGCCCTATTTGGATAGCTGGTTCCTTTTTCAGGAAAAACCTAATGTGTTGGCTCCTTACTCTGAGGAGGCTCCTCCCTCACCTAGCAAAGTCCACCCTGAAATTGCCGGTAAATCTTGTTGGCTTGGCACTACCTAACATGTTAGTCTATTACTGGGTGGCCATCCTAGTCATCGTCAGATGGTGGTTTGTGCAGTCTAGAGCAAATTCTGAAGTCTGTTTAGAACCCTTGTGGAACTTAGCAACATGGTCTATAGAGGTCCCAGGGCCTATACCCCCCTCTGTATCCCATATCCGAGTGATGCTCTGAGTTTGGGCTGTTTCTAGGAAATGATTTATGAAACACAACAGTGGTCCCTGTTTTACCCGCTATGGAGTAATCCTTCCTTGCCCCAATTCAGAATGTTACCGGACACCCAGGCATGAGCACATTTCAGGATCAGAACACTTAGAGATATTATGCCCACAGGTACATTACTATCGTTCTGGGAACTCTCTTCTAAATATAGATTGCCTAGATGGATGTACTTTCGTTACCTTCAATTGCGTCATGCGGGGAGATTACAATTTCCCCCTCCTTGTCTAAATAGATCAGACAACCCCTTCAACCTCTGCAGCAATGCTGGCAGCACTCTTACACCTTTTTCCCAAAGACAACCTCTGGATATGACGCTGAGCACGTGCACTCAACTTCTTTGGTCGACAATGGCAAGGCCTGTTCTGAGTGGAACATGTCCTGTTAAACTGCTGTATGGTCTTGGCCACCGAGCTGCAACCCAGTTTTAGGGTCTTGGCAATATTCTTATAGCCTAGGCCATCTTTATGTAGAGCAACGGTTATTTTTTTAAGATCCTCAGGGAGTTCTTTGCCATGAGGTGCCATCTTGAACTTCCTGTGACCAGTATGAGAGAGTGAGAGCGATAACACCAAATTTAACACACCTGCTTTCCATTCATACCTGAGACATTGTAAAACACTGACGAGTCATATGATATTGGGGAGGGAAAATGGCTAATTGGGCCCAATTTGGACATTTTCATTTAGGGTTTTTTTGCCAGCAGATTAGACATTAATGGCTGTGTGTTGAGTTATTTTGAGGGGACAGCACATTTACACTGTTGTACAAACTGTACATTCACTAATTTACATTGTAGCAAAGTGTTATTTCTTCAGTGTTGTCACATGAAAAGATATAATAAAATATTTACCTCCCCGACCCCCCCCTTTTGGTGGCCTCATGGTAACCTTCCAATAATGTTGTGTTATCTATGTACAAACTGATGTAATTTAGCAGGGGATGTCCTAGGAAATATGATGAGGCTTGGCAGCCATTGACGACACAATGTATAATTTTCTTTTGCACAGTTGTTTGCTGCACCAACCTAGTATTTTGGTCATACTGTGTACTGTGTGGGTCCCCCTTATTCAGTGTGTTGTATATTTATTGATAGTTACTCATAAGCTACCATGTACTCAGATTCTGTTAATTTGTTACTGCCTCACAACCTTGTTTGCATTGAAATGTAAATTGATATTATTGTATACTGCCATTTTTAATAAAGACCGATCCTGGTTGTTAATAAAAAAAGAAAAAAAGATTATGAATTTTAACTTTCAAACTGTGTATTCTGTTATTTTGTTTTATTTTCTCCCTATCACAGGAAAATGTCTTCCTATGTTAGGCTCTAAGGCCTCCATTGAGGGTTGTGACGGTATTAGAGCATATCTCCGCCATCCTCTCCCTTCTTCTCCCATAAAAGAAATCACCCCAATATTCCCCGACTAGGAATATCCCTGGAATCGCTGAATAATCCACACATTAGCCATGGCTTAATACTGGATCTAACAGGACACACTTTAATGAAAGTACACAGCACACTTTATACAGGATTTGGAACATCCCGCCCCCAACAACCGCTTTCCTATTGGTCCATTGTAAAGTATTCAGTCTTCACTCTGGTCCTCTAAAAACCATGCAAATGAGGACTTGAAAATGTCTCCGCAGAGATTGGTCCCAAAGCTTGAATAGGTGTGGCCAGAAGCCTGAATATCTGTGTTCAGACAAAAGCCCCAGGGGGTCAATCAATGTACACAATAGCCAGCCACAGAACAATGGAGCCGTCTGGAGAATTGAGACAGGGCAGAAGTAATTTACACCTTATAATAGAAAGGCTTTAAATAGGGTTATCACACAATGGACAATAAGTATCACTTATGAGTCTGTTGACCTGGCTGGGGTTTAGAATAACAATTAACACCTCTACACACTGGACAATAAAATGTATCTCACAAGCCCGACTCCGGTATGCCATTGAAGGGTCATTGTCCAATTATCCAGGTCTAGAGGCACACAGGCATTAAGATTAGCAGGGAGAGAATTACATCTTCTGTAATACATGAATTAGGATTTCAGTATTTCATGGTCCATGACATTACTCCCCCTGGGAAATAGTTCAACATCTGCAGTGGGACCCAAACGGGTCACTCGAGGATGTTGGGCAAGTAGTCTTAAGGTTCCAGGACTGTCTGCCAGGATAACCCATCCGCCTTCCTGCTTTGCGGCCCTGGCCCATAATCGGACGGCAAGAGGCTCGCATTCAGTCCTCTCCAAAAGCCCCTGTCCCGGCAAGGCCTGTCACACATCTCCCCTTTTGGCAGGGGACTAACCCAGTCGGAGACACCAGATGGGTTGTCTCTGAATTCAGTCAGTAGTTCCAGTCCCCCAAGGCCGGTATCCATACAGTACCCCAAATCACTTGCTCCAAACCGAGCATTACTCACCCCGCCATCCTCTGCCTCTCTCAGGGAACACGTCTGCCGCTGGGGAGAGGCCTGGACTAGCCCTTCTCCCTGGAGTCCTTTCAGCCGCTGGAGAGATGACAGGGTGGCTGGGCTCAGTCCATCATGCTGTTGGGGATCTGGGCCAACTGGCCACCATTTATGGGTTATACTAGTGGAGACTGAAGTCTCATCCACTGGTGTGAGGTGAAAATCCCCCAGTGCTTGCAAAGCAAAGCCGACATCCTCCTCTTTCAGTCCTGTACCATTTTCTGGGGTTGTGCCAGTGGAGACTGAAGTCCCATCCACTACCACAGGGACCCCTTCTTCTGTTAGGTGAAAGCAGAGGCCCGGGGCACTCTGCTCTGTTGCCAGCTCTTCCGCTGGGTTGCTCTGAGTGGAGACCACAGTCCCATCCACCGATATCCGCTCAAGCTGTAGTGGGGTGCAGCCGCCAGTAGCATCTTGTCCTGCTGCCAGGGATTCTGCTGGGAGTAAGAGCTTTACCACCTCAGCTGGTTGCTGGGGAGGGGGGCCAACCGCCCCGACTCCCTGGAACTCCACAGTTGGTCCCGGTGCTGGGCAGAGATGGCTGGCAATCTGCCCTGTTGCCAGCACTTCTGCTGGGGATGCATAATCCATAACATCCTCTGAACAGTCCATACATTCTGTAATCTGTGGCTGGGGAGTGATCGCCATCTTATCACCCTGAGCCTCCAAAACTGCCACAGGGGTGGGGCAGAGGTCTTGAACCCTCTGTCCGGTGACCAGCACTTCAGCTGGGGAAGTTCCTTGTAACTCCACAATTACTGCTCTTGGGGCTGGGCAGAGCACAGTGAAATGTGGCCCTGATACCAGCTCTTCTGCTGGAGGCCCATCAGGTTGTTCTTCCTCAGCAGAGAAGTCTATCAGATCCCCTGTCTCTGCAACTGGTGTCTGGGGATAGAGGTTCACCATCTCCTGTCTTTCATTTGGTGCTGCTTCTCTAGGCGTTGTCACCGATCGTCGTATTTCTGCAATTCTCAGCTCATGTTGCCGCTCTCGTTCTTTCTCATCAAAAGCTTTAAAAGCTCTAAACGGAATCTTCCTTGTGTCTGCTGTGCTGTACTCACTGTTTGGAGAATGTGCGGCTGCTTGTTGAACTGCTGCCAGTTTTAACTGTAGTTCTGCGTTTCTTATTTGTTTAGCCTCCTCCGCTACCAGGGTCATCACTTTCAGCACCACATCCGCCGTTGGGTTCGGACCGAACCATGCTAATTTCTCTCTTATTAGCTTGTTAGCTGGTGATTCCTCATCCTGAATCACTGGTGTCCCCATCTTCTGTACTGCAGGCCTTGCTGCAACCGAGTTCTCCTGGTCTAGCTCCATTTATTCTGCTATGATGACACGCTCGGTTTTGCTGCTAGCAATCCTTCCACAAACTTCCAGTAGTCCTTTCCGTGTATTTCTTTTAAGCAGGGTGTACCAGTCTTCCATTCACTGTTCCCAGTGTCTGCTTGGAATCCTGGTGTAAAGGAAGGTAGAAGGGAACATCCCGCTGCTGCCAACCAGTGTGACGGTATTAGAGCATATCTCCGCCATCCTCTCCCTTCTTCTCCCATAAAAGAAATCACCCCAATATTCCCCGACTAGGAATATCCCTGGAATCGCTGAATAATCCACACATTAGCCATGGCTTAATACTGGATCTAACAGGACACACTTTAATGAAAGTACACAGCACACTTTATACAGGATTTGGAACATCCCGCCCCCAACAACCGCTTTCCTATTGGTCCATTGTAAAGTATTCAGTCTTCACTCTGGTCCTCTAAAAACCATGCAAATGAGGACTTGAAAATGTCTCCGCAGAGATTGGTCCCAAAGCTTGAATAGGTGTGGCCAGAAGCCTGAATATCTGTGTTCAGACAAAAGCCCCAGGGGGTCAATCAATGTACACAATAGCCAGCCACAGAACAATGGAGCCGTCTGGAGAATTGAGACAGGGCAGAAGTAATTTACACCTTATAATAGAAAGGCTTTAAATAGGGTTATCACACAATGGACAATAAGTATCACTTATGAGTCTGTTGACCTGGCTGGGGTTTAGAATAACAATTAACACCTCTACACACTGGACAATAAAATGTATCTCACAAGCCCGACTCCGGTATGCCATTGAAGGGTCATTGTCCAATTATCCAGGTCTAGAGGCACACAGGCATTAAGATTAGCAGGGAGAGAATTACATCTTCTGTAATACATGAATTAGGATTTCAGTATTTCATGGTCCATGACAAGGGTCATCTGTCTCTTGGGGAGAGAGGTGCCCAAGAACAAAAGAAGCATCCGAAAAAGAGAACTGTCTCTATTTAACCACTTAAGACCCGGACAAATATGCAGGTAAAGGACCAGGCCCCTTTTTGCGATTCGGCACGGCGTCACTTTAACTGACAATTGCGCGGTCGTGCGACGTGGCTCCCAGACAAAATTGGCGTCCTTTTTTCCCCACAAATAGAGCTTTCTTTTGGTGGTATTTGATCACCTCTGCGTTTAAAATTTTTTTCGCTATAAACAAAAATAGAGCAACATTTTTGAAAAAAAAAATATTTTTTCCTTTTTGCTATAATAAATATCCCCCAAAAATATATATAAAAAAATATTTTTCCTCAGTTTAGGCCGATACGTATTCTGCTACCTTTTTTGGTAAAAAAAAATAAAAATGCAATTAGCGTTTAACGATTGGTTTGCGCAAAATGTATAGCGTTTACAAAATAGGGGATAGTTTTATGGCATTTTAATTAATATTTTTTTTTTTTACTACTAATGGCGGCGATCAGAGATTTTTTTTGTGACTGCGACATTATGGCGGACACATCAGACAATTTTGACACATTTTTGGGACCATTGCCATATTCACAGCAAAAAATGCTATAAAAATGCATTGTTTACTGTGAAAATGACAATTGCAGTTTGGGAGTTAACCACTAGGGGGCGCTGAAGGGGTTAAGTGTGACCTCATATGTGTTTCTAACTGAAGGGGGGGCGGGGCTGGACGTGTGACATCATTGATCGCTTTTCCCTATATCAGGGAACAGACGATCAATGACAGCGCCACTGTGAAGAACGGGGAAAGTGTGTTTACACACACCTCTCCCCGTTCTTTAGCTCCTGTGAACGATAGCGGGACTCTGGGGGCGATCGGGTCCGCGGGTTACGGAGCTTCGGACCAGGTCGCTTGGGGGTGCGACCCACGGCTGGGCATTTAACAATCACGTACAGGTACGAGATTGTGCCCAGCCGTGCCATTCTGCCGATATATATCGGCGTTAGGCGGAAACATCTAAAAACATTATTCCCTATATAACGAATGGTATGAAGACTGAAACACAGATAAATCCTTCACTGGTCGTACTCTGGAGACCCCTGCTTTAGAGCATAAAGTGGGACAGTAAACTTTACTCACTCCACTTCAGACAGCAATCGGGAGTACTTTGCCACACTGTGGAAGAGGCATTTGCTTTGACATAAGGAAAATACAAGAACATTAGTGTTAAAAAGTCAAGAGAAGATGAGGAATTTGGATTTCAAGAGCTGACTATTGGTGATCAGTTCTCTTTAAAATTGCTCATCTAAAATTGTATGAAAAAAAGCTCCATCAGGATGATACTTTGAGTGACCTGTAACTCGGTGTCCTCTCTCGTCCTGTGTTATACACACAGGAAATCGCTCTTCACCATGGCCTTGTCCTTCACATTATTCTCCAGTCTCTCAGGGATTCTAGAGAGGAAGGGTGGAAGAAGACAGTCCGTGTTCTGTCTGCTTAGGGACAAAAGAAAAGGAAAGTGTACAATGTGGCAATAAATCTCCCTATTATCTTTTCTTCTATTTATATTTATATATCACAGTATGAAACCATAACTAAAATACCTCTGGGAGTACAATCCATCCATATTAGAAATGTGCGCTGTTATCATATTGCGGAACTGTTATTGGAGATTTTGCATCCGGAGGCTGCTAAAAAAAGAAAGTCACTATCCCCAACACAATCCAGGTAAAGAATAGGTGTTAGGTTGTTAAGATTTTTTTTTTTTTTAAGATTTGTCAGTGGAACCATCTCTGTTTTAGCCCAGGTTCACACTGGGTACGATTTGAGATGCGATTTCACATGTCAAATCGCATCTCAAATCGGCGGCATTTGCCAGCAATGGCACCGACCTAATCGGTGCGACGCCGCATCTGCGTCGCTGCACTGATTTCAAAAAGTAGTTCCTGTACTACTTTTTGCGATTTCGGGACTGCCAGCGGGAGTGAAATCATGCGAGTTCAGCTGAACTTGCACGGCTTCAATCCCACAGCCCAGTGTGAGCCTAGCCTTAAGGAAAAATTCCTCTTGTTCTGCTCTTTTTTCAGACTTTCTAAAAAACTTTACTGTCCTTCAAACTTTAGGGGGGCTAGACTGTGGCCAATGAAAGAAGAAAATATCCTGGCATCAGTGGAACTAAACAATGCCCCATGATTGGTATTAGAAGTAATGGTGCCCCATCGGTGGTATCAATGAAAGGAATAGTGCCCCATCATTGGTGTTAGTGGGAGTAATAGTGCCCCATTATATACAAAAATAGTGAACTCCCTGGCCTTCTTTCACTATCCCTGCTATGGAATTCACAGGCTTCTTAAAACAGATTAAAATATAACCATAATGGCCCAGATTCAGAGAGCGATTACGCCTGTCTAACTGGTGTTAGACAGGAGTAATTTCAAATTTCGCGCGCCGTATCACTAGTTTGAATCCTCAAACCATGATACGGCGGCATTGGGCTTCGATCTGACAGGCTTACGTCTTCGTACGCCTTCGGATCTACGCTGCGATCTTTTTGCGGCCGCTGGGTGGAGTTTGCGTAGTTTTCAGCGTCGGGGTATGCAACGTTACGCGGCCCATGTTAAGTATGGCCGTCGTTCCCGCGTCGACTTACAAATTTATTTATTTTTTTGCGTAAGTCGTCCGGGAATAGGAATGTCCGTAAACGACGCTACTCAAAAAAAATGACGTAATGACGTGATTTCGCACAATGCACGGCGGGAAATTTCTGAACGGAGCATGCGCAGTTCGATCGCGGCGGGGACGCGCTTAATTTAAATGCCTCACGCCCCCTATTCGCGTATTTTGATTCCGCCGGGAGAAATACACTACGCCGCCGTACCTTACGGGCCAAAATCTCTCTGAATTCCTCCTAGAGCCAGGTAAAGTACGGCGGCGTAGAGTATCTCTGATACTCTGCGGGAATCTAATTCTTTCTGAATCTGGCCCAATGTTTCCATTATCGTTAAAAATGTTCACACATCTAAAATTCAGCAGCCGCTATAAAAGCAAAAAAATATACGTTCATAAAATCAAAATAGTAAAACACCAACAGCGTCCTTAAAAAAGGGGCTTTGTAGGTTACTAAAGCAGTGCTAATTGTCACTTGTCCACCGTGACCAATCTTTCTTATAATAGTTCATAAGAGGAATAAATGAAGGGTAGAAGGTGTGTCAGAGGCCAGGTAAACCCACAGGTGCTTCTAGAATGCAATGTGCTCTCCACTGCAATCTGCTCCCATCGTGTATCACACACCCCTTTCGGGTTGGTACTCACCAGAAGGTTGAGTTTATCAGGCACTGACAAACTAATTCATCCCTTCGTCCTCCACATCCTGGATGTACTCGATCCCAAGAACACTCTCCAAAAGGAAGAAAGACTCACAATAGTGTAATCCCGTTTCTCCTTTTTTTTTTTTTTTTTAAATCCTTGGTAACATCCATAAATTCGATAAAATATCACAAAGTTTATTCAGCAAACACTTTCAAAAAGACTGCGCAGTTCGTAGCCCCAATCAGGCAGTGTGTGTGTATTGATCTTGTCCACCGCTACCAACATCACACTACTTCCTTACTCTGGAACGCATATGGAACGCACAGAGTCATTTCCTACTGCCGTGAAGTCACGCCCTGACGTTTCGTCATTACGACTTCCTCTGAGGAAATATGCCCCACTGTTGCTGACAGTGGGTAGAATAATGCCCCAAGGGACGGATAAAAGCAAGCAAAGGGCCGCAATTTGGTGACAACAGACAGAGAATATTATTATTTTGTTACTTTTGTGACAGACCTGGTGAAGATCAGATCACATTTTATGACCAATTTGTGCAGAAAATCATATCATTCAAAAAGGGTTCACATACTTTTTATTGCAACTATATTTACTCAATTCAACCCCTTCTTGTGTTTGCCTGCACTAAAATGTTTTTAGTATTTTTTTTTTATAAACAGTGGTGTAAATATATTGTGAAATAAAAAAAATACAGTTGCCTCCATTTTATTCTACAGGGCCTCTGCTTTTTAGAAAATATATAATTGCCTGAGTTTTTAAGGTTATTTGCAGCAAAAAAAATGCAGATTTACCATGTGTGTGAAAAGTTAAAAACATTGCTCCAGTAGACAAGCGGTTGATGAACCCCTAGAAACAGATTTTATGGTAAGTACAAAATAAAATTGTCTTTCTCATTGATGAAGAGACACTGACAGGCCCACATAACACTAACAGGCCCACATAAGCTGGCATCAGAGTGGTTAACGCACTTATGCCGCGTACACACACACACACACGGAATTTCCGACAACAAATGTTCGATGGGAGCGTTTTTTCGAAAATTACAACTGTGCGTAGGCTCCATCAGACATTTGCTGTTGGAATTTCCGACAACAAAAATTTGAGAGCTGGTTCTCAAATTTTCCAACAAAAAGAATTGTCTGAAATTCCGAGTGTGTGTACACAATTCCGACGCACAAAATTCCACGCATGCTTGGAATCAAGCAGAAAAGCCAGACTGGCAATTATGGCCAGTGCGGCTCGTCGTACGTGTTGTACGTCACCGCGTTCTTGATGTTTGCAATTTCCGACAACATTTGTGTGACCGTGTGTATGCAAGAAAAGTTTGAGCCAACATCTGTTGGGAAAAACATCCATGGTTCTGTTGTCGGAATGTCCGGTCGTCTGTACGCGGCAATGAGCTTTTAAATGCCATATGCCTGGAAAGTTTAGTAATTACACAACAGACCAAGCACTTTTAAGCTGGATATTTTTGCTAGCTTGTAAGGGTAGGCAGGTGACATGTGCTCCACATTCCCCTCCCAGTTGGGCGCGAAGTGTGGGTCACATAGGAGGCCTAGCCTGTGAAGGGTTCTTCTGGGCTACGCTAGGCCCCTTGAACAGAGTCACTGCCGTACACACGGGGTACCTTAACTTGAACAGACGACTGAACTCTCGTTAACTTTCTTGATGTTAATATACAGTAGACTACCATGGTCACTGTTACATTTAGGAGGGACACACTGAGCCGTCATCCTCTCTACCTGTCCAGTGTGTCTCTGCTACCCCACTCCCAGCAGCAGAATGGGGCCATGCCATGCGCCTAACACAGGCTCCATGCATGCACTCACTTAACTTGGCTTTTCCATACCTGTGCTGAGGACCTCTGCAGTGCTGATCTGCTCCCGTTGCTGTGAAAGAAAGACCGCTCACAGAGAGAGTGCCAACAACAACTCCTCCTCCAAGAGGCTGTCCCACCTGCCACATGTACACACTTACAACAACTTTACTAAACCTTTGATAACCACTTGCTTGTACACCATACCACATTACTCCTGCAGTACTGTTTTCATACCCCAATTTGCTTTCTGACTCAGACTGAGTGCACCGGTTACTTGCATTACACCTCTTTAGTAACTACAAACAAGGCAAAGGCAAAATTTCAAAAGCTTTACTGAAAAACTTGGTCATTCCAGATGAGAACAGTAATAGTATTTTCCTACTGTCCCTAACTCAAGCCGTGTAGCTGCCCCAGCATACCTGCACAGGATAGAGGCCATAATGGAAGATCCTCAGAGTTGGTATCTTCGGAGGATTTGCAGATCTTTAGTAGTCCCACACATTGTAGAAGGCTCTTTATCCATGGGTGCGCCGGACTCTGTGGTAAACTGAATGGATGGACTCCAGAAAAGGCATCATGTCTCACATTATGCACAACCCCTGGATCAGACCCCTGCCCCCTGGCGCTTTAAATTATAATTTTTTTATTATTTATTTTCCTTTTTATTTTTACACTTTCCTTTTAAAAAAAAATGTGGGTATCTTTTATTCCTATTACAAGGAATGTAAACATCCCTTGTAATAGAAAAAAAAAACATGACAGGATCACTTTAACCACTTGACAACTGGGCACTTAAACCCCCCTAATAACCAGACCAATTTTCAGCTTTCAGTGCTCTCACAGTTTGAATGACAATTACTCAGTTATACAACACTGTACCCAAATGAAATTTTCGTCCTTTTTTTCACACAAATAGAGCTTTCTTTTGGTGGTATTTATCACCGTTGGGTTTTTTTTTTTTTGCGCTATAAGAGAAAAAAGACTGAAAATTTGGAATTAATTTTTCTTGGTTTCTGTTATAAAATTTAGCAAATTAGTATTTTTTCTTCATACATTTTGGCCAAAATTTATACTGCTACATATCTTTGGTAAAAATAAGTACAAATTGGTGTATATTATTTGGTCTTTGTGAAAGTTATAAAATCCACAAGCTATGGTGCCAATATCTGACAATTGATCACACCTGAAGTTCTTGAGACCCTAACATGCCAGAAAAGTACAAACTCCCCCCAAATGACCCCTTTTATTTCACAAAATGTTCATATTAGCAGGTTATTTCTCACACGGCATATGCATACCACAAATTACACCCCAAAACACATTATGCTATTCCTCCTGAGTATGGCGATACCACTTTTACACAGCGTGGCCACATACAGAGGCCCAATATGCAGGGAGCACCTTCCGGCGTTCTGGAGCACCCAGGCCAATTCTGAAATTTTTCTCCTACATGTAAAAATCATCATTTATTTGCTAGAAAATTACATAGAACCCCAAAACATTATATATGCTTTTTAGCAAAGACCCTAGAGAATACAATGGCGGTCGTTGCAACTTTTTATCTCACACGGTATTTGCGCAGCAATTTTTCAAACGTGTCTTTTACAAAAAAAAAAAAACAGTTTTGTGCTTAAAAAAAAAATACAGTAAAGTTAGCCCAATGTTTTTGCATAATGTGAAAGATGAAGTTACGAGTAAATAGATACCCAACATGTCACCCTTCAAAATTGCACACGCTCGTGGAATGGCGCCAAACTTCGCTACTTAAAAATCCCCATAGGCGACGCTTTAAATATTTTTACTGGTTCCATGTTTTTAGTTAGAGGAGGTCTAGGGCAAAAAAGTATTGCTCTTGCTCTAACATTCGCAGAGATACCTCACATGTGTAGCTTGAACACCGTTTTCATATGTGGGACTTGCGTATACGTTTGCTTCTGCATGCATGCTCACGGGACAGGGGCGCTTTAAAAAAATATATATATATTTTATTATTCATTTTACTTTATTTATCTTAGTTTGACACGTTTTTCCGCAAAAAAATTTAAATGTTGATCACTTTTATTCCTATTACGAGGAATGTAAACATCCCTTGTAATAGGAATATGGCATGGCAGGTCCTCTTTACAGTGAGATGTGTGGTCAATAAGATTCCACATCTCACCTCTAGGCTTCGAAGCCTGAAATAAAAAAAAAACGTTCCTGACAGACTCCATGGCAGCCTACGTGTGGGTTAATCCCGCCTCCTCTCCAATGCTATAGGACCCCATACCCATAAAGCTTTGCTCACCTTCAGTGCTGGTGTCCTTTTTTGTCCTCCTCCATGGATCTCAATAGGGCGTATGCTTTTCCCCCGTTCTCAGTGATCCTCAAACTCCTACGGAGGCTCCAGTCGGAGGCAGTACAGTTAACACTGGTGGCGCCCTACTGGCCCAACAGGCCGTGGTTCCCCCTCTTGTTTCAACTGAGTTACCGGGACCCGATACCTCTACCAGCCAGACCGGATCTTCTATCCCAGGGGGCGCTCCGTCCATACTGAAGCTAGCGGTATGGTTCTTGAGAGGGAAAGGTTAGAAGTCCTTGGCTGCGCTCCTAGGGTGATCGCAACTCTGATGAGCTCAAGAAGACCAAGTACAAATAAAGTCTATGAACGAATTTGGGCGAAGTTTGTGGAGTTTTCTGTAACATCAGGTTCATCGTTTACAAGTCCAGGAATACAGGATATCCTAAGGTTCCTCCAAACGGGGTTGGATCTTCCATTATCAGTAAGTTCCTTAAGAGTGCAAGTTTCAGCATTATCTGCCTTCTCCGGAGTATCTTGGGCGGCACATCCGCTAGTTAAACAATTCTTCCGTGGAGCTTCAAGGCTGAGGCCTCAAAGAAAGCCAAGATTCCCCAAGTGGGATCTTCCCTTGGTTCTGGACTTTCTGAATGGACTTGATACAGCAGAATCTCCTTCATTATCACTGAAGGATTTCTATTGTCGATAGAAGCAGGAGGGGGGCGTATTGTGGGGTATTGCAGAGTATGCACAGTATTGCCCAGAGTATTGCAGAGTATGCCCAGAGTATGCCCACAGTATGCACAGAGCATTGCAGAGTATGCACACATTATGCCCAGAGTATTGGGCAGGGATGTCTGAGCATGCAGGGAGGGATGGATGGGTGGATCTGCATTTGTCACAGATCCAGCCCACAACACTGCCGCTGACATCCCCTCCCTCCCCTCTCCTCTCACAGTGTACTGATCGGTACAGAGAGGGGAGGGAGGAACCAGCGTCATCACATGATGCCAGTTTGTTTACAAGTGATCGCTCCGTCATTGGACGGAGCGATCACGTGGTAAACCGCCGCCATCAGCGGTGATTTACCGTGATGCGCCGGGTCCTCTGAACTCCCGTGTGCGTGCCCCAGGGGGCGCGCGGGAGCGTGATTCTGGAAGGCCGATAATTAACGGTCTCCCAGAGTTAAGCAACCGCCCTGTAGCCGTACTTTGGCTATGGGGCGGTTGTCAAGTGGTTAATGTGAAATCTGGGGTCAAAAGCACCTCATATCTTACATTTACATTTAAATGTAATAAAATAAATTAAATAAATGTCTTTTAAAAAAATAAAGATTAAAAATCCCCTTTAAGACCATTGGGCGGAGGTGACGTTTTCCGTCGCTTCTGTCATTCAATGTTATGGAACCGAGTGGGGGCCATCTTTCCCTCACTCTGCTCCATGCTACTGAGGAGAAAGGACCCGATTGTCTCCGCTGCTACCGACAGCTCCAGACCGGAGCGCTGTGGGAGGGCAAACCTCTCCCACCACCGATAACAGTGATTTCACGGCGAATCCGCCACTGAGACCACTTTTATCCGAAAGCAGACCGCCCAATATTGAAGAAAATACCAGCTATCTGCTGCCATAACCCTAATATTCTACGTCAAAGTACAGACGTACAATGACGGTGGTTTGACGTCATTGTATGGTATAACAGTATAACAATTAACTACACAGGAAGTAGTTAATTCTTATACTGTCTCTTGAATTTAAAAAATACATACAATTAATTTTTATTTTTTTCTTGTATCCTGTGCTTTATGTGACAGGGGAGCAGTAGTTTCACTGACTCAGGACCTGTGGTTAAATACCACCTTTACCAAGTACGCATTGACCACAGTGAGTCACACAAAGTGCTGTAACTTCTCTTAGCTCTGGTAAAATGTCTCACAAACAAGTTCATCAAGAAGGGCCAGGCGGGTCCCCATGTCAGTGGAAACTTTAGTCTACATATCTATTAACAGAACAAATGTGTATATCAGATCCTTCCAAAAGGCTTGTGAACCGCACCCAAACCGAAATACTTCAAAAAGGGAAATCAAAATGGTTTTGAGCCAATTTTATGTTACACTTTTTTAAATATAATTTTTTTTAAAATGCTTTATATAATTTTTCTATTCTACAAATAATTTTTTTTTTCCTACAAATAAAAATTTGATACATGCAATTTAACATCTTTCTGAATTTTCTAAAGAGAAGCAGTTGTTTGGATTCAGACTTTCTCTTTTTTAATTAAATTTCCATATGGTCCCATCTAAAGCAGTGGCGGCCCATTAGGGACGCATGGGCATCACCCCCCATCCATGCTTTAGGCCCCCTGATCTACACACAGGGCCCCCGAACTATGGATTCCAATGAGGGGGGAGTGTGTTTTTTTTAAATTTTGTAATTAGAGCAGGGTGGGCCCTGCACCCCGATTCCACACAGTTGCTATTGTTGCACTAAATCTCCTCCCTGCCAATCAGGAAGCAGTCGTGGTTGTTTGTCACCACCCCCCCAAAAAACAAAAACAAAGGGGTCCAAGTCACACTTTTTTTTTCCTTCAGAGTATAAAGTTTAATGTGAGCTATTGAGCTCTATAAACAGCATTTTCTTCAAAAGTAAAATTATTGCCTAATGCGGTGACTAACGTGGTCTCCAAACTTTCTGATCTTTTACTGGTCTTCAGACTTTTGGGGTGCTGGACTGTGGCCAGTAAGAGTATAAATTGTCCTGGCGTCAGTGTACATAAACAGTGCATCTTTGGTATTAGGGGGAGAAATAGTGCACCATCGTTCACTGTTTCAGGTCAGGATTTTTGGCTGCATTCGGACCTGAAACGGAGCCAAAGATGCATAGGGCTCTTCTGCTGTGTGCTATGCGGCCATCCAGAGATGTGTGAATCGTCTTCATTAGTCACACTCTTCTGTTATGCAAATTGGATGCAAGGAAACCCCCATCAAATTCACAATAGTGTGAACACAGTATAAGGGAGGTCATCAGAAAACATTGCAAAAAAAATAATTATGCATCTACAACAATCAGCCATCATATTATGACCACCCACCATAACCCATCAAGGATAGGACTCCACTAGACCTCTGAAGATACAAAAAGTTTTTCCAGCACATCCTACAGATGTTTGATTTAAATTGAGATCTAGAGAATTTGGAGGCCAAGTTAACACCTCAAACTCGTTGTGTTCCTCAAACCATCCTTGAATTCAACAGACCAGGCCACATTCTTCCATTGCTCAGTGGTCCAGTTCTGATTCTAGCATTATACTATATAATGTTAGAATCTACTATAAGCACTTTTGGCTGTGGACATAGGTTCATCTTTTAAAAGGTAAAACAATGGGCCAGATCCACAGACAGCAGCCGCCCGCGCGACGTGTCCCATATATGCTACGTCGCTGTAAGTCACAGCAGCGTATTGCTAATCCTCAATGAAATGCCGCTGTAACTTACGGCGGCATAGCGTAAATGGGCCGGCGTTCACGGGTGTAATTCAAATTGACTAGGGGGCGCATGTTTTATTATAATTATGAATGACCCGACGCAAACCACACTTTTTTTTAACTGCGCATGCGCTGGCCATGAACGTAATTTAACATCTCAGGATTTTCACATCAGAAGCATGTTGGTTTCGGACATATCAGGGACAAATTTTTACATACTGTCCCTGGTTTTACTGAGCCTGGCAGTGCCCGAGTGCATCAACGGTTAGTCCGCCCCTGGGCGTAAAACGTTTGTGAATCCGGGCCATAGGCTCTAATGAGGCTGCACTGATGATCAGTGCCCTGATTATCAGTGTACACACTGTGGCCTGTTAATTTGTTGGTCATGGGCTCTTCTTTACTCACACAGAGACCGCGTGTGAGCAAAGGAATGCTGATAACCGGTAAGTGTGGTTACTTGTGCCCAGCTGTGATTGGACACAGCTAATCACATGGTAAAGGTCGACTGTCATTGGCACTTTACTGCGATCAGCTGTGTCCAAAGGACATCCTCCCATAACTGGAGAGCAGTGCTGTAGCCGTCTTTTGGCTATAACACACTCCTTCCCTCAATTAACCACTTGCCGACCGCGCTATAGCAAAAATACTGCTACAGCGCGGTCGAGCTACTGTGACACGACGTCCCTGGGACGTCGTCCTGCACTTTCGCGATTGCGCGTCCCCTGGGACGCGCTCGCGAAAGTGTCCGTGCTCGCCGGGTCTAGAAGACCCGGCGCATCACGGATCACGGTAAATTGCCGCTGATAGCGGCCGTTTACCACGTGATCGCGCCGTCGAATGACGGCGCGATCACTTGTAAACAAACCGGCGTCATTTGATGACGCCGGTTCCTCCCTCTCCTGCGTCTCCTTTCTGTACCGTTCGGTACAGTGTGCGAGGAGAGGGGGGGGGGAGCGGGGTGTCAAATGACAAATGCAGTCACAGATCCAGCCATCCCTCAATCCATCCCAGCTCTGCAGTACCCTGCAATCCCCAGTACCCAGCAATCCCCCAGTACCCAACAATACCCCAGTACCCCAATACTCAACAATACACCAGTACTCAACAATACCCCAGTACTCAACAATACCCCAGTACTCAACAATACCCCAGTACTCGGCTATACCCTAGTACTCGGCAATACCCCAGTACTCTGCAATACCCCAGTACTCAACAATACCCCAATACTCAACAATACCCCAGTACTCGGCAATACCACAATACTCGGCACTACCCCAGTACTCGGCAATACCCCAATACTCGGCAATACCCCAGTACTCGGCAATACCCCAATACTCGGCAATACCCCAGTACTCGGCAATACCCCAATACTCGTCAATACCCCAATACTCAACAATACCCCAATACTCAACAATACCCCAATACTTAACAATACCCCAATACTCGGCAATACCCCAGTACTCGGCAATACCCCAATACTCGGCAATACCCCAATACTCGGCAATACCCCAATACCCTGTATGATACTTTGCAATACCCCAATACTCTGCAATACCCTGTGCGATACTCTGCAATACCGCCTATGGGGATTTTTAAGTAGCGAAGTTTGGCGCCATTCCACGAGTCTGCGCAATTTTGAAGTGTGACATGTTGGGTATCTATTTACTCGGCGTAACTTCATATTTCACATTATGAAAAAAAATTGGGCTAACTTTACTGTTTTGTTTTAAGCACAAAAGTTTTTTTTTTAAAAACACGCGTTCAATAAATTTCTGCGAAAATACCGTGCGAGATAAAAAGTTGTAACGGCCGCCATTGTATTCTCTAGGGTCTTTGCTAAAAAAGCATATATAGGGCCAGATTCAGGTAGTCCAGAGCATCTTTGCTCTGGAGTAACGCTTCTCATTTGCGTTGCGCTGCAGAAATTTTAGGAGCAAGTGCTGTCATTCACGAAGCACTTGCTCCTAAAGTTGCGGCAGCGCATCGCAAATGAGCCGGCGGAATTCAAATTGGGCGGGTACGGGGCGTGTAGTATGCTAACTAAGCGCGATCCCGCCGCCAACGTACTGCGCATGCGTCGAGTGTCAAAACATCCCCGTGCGCATGCTCCAAAATCTGTGAATGAACGTCAATGACGTCACATTCCCATTCATGACCGTTTTACGCAAGCGACGTTTTTTTTTTTTTTTTTCGACGCGATGACGACGCCTATACCTAACATAGGATATTCCAACCCCATATAGGTATAACTATGCGCCGCGTATCCCGTCCGGAAACGTCGTAACGTCACTGCGTCGCGCCGGAATGCGATCGTGAATTGCCGATTTCCGCTCATTGACATATTTTTTGAGCGGAAATCGGCGGGAACGCCCCCGGCGCCATTTTTAAGTTGAAGTAACGATGCGATGGCGAAACTCAGTTACGCTGCTCGTATCGGAGCTTCAACCCGGCGTTTCTTGTTTTCTGGTTACAGAAAACAGAAACGCCGGCTCAAAGTCACAGTTAGGCTGGCGGATCACTGGATCCGCCAGCCTAACTGTTCCTGAATCTGGCCCATAATGTTTTGGGGTTCTATGTAATTTTCTAGCAAATAAATGATGATTTTTCCATGTAGGAGAGAAATGTCAGAATTGGTCTGGGTGTTCCAGAACGCCTGATGGCGTTCCCTGCATGTTGGGCCTCTGTATGTGGCCACGCTGTGTAAAAGTCCCACACATGGGGTATCGCCATACTCGGAAGGAATAGCAGAATGTGTTTTGGGGTGTAATTTGTGGTATGCATATGCTGTGTGTGAGAAATAATCTGCTAATGCTCACTTTACTGCACAGTTCTGCAACAAGCCTTTTCTATGTGTAGTGCTTTGTGGTGCCATTCATTTTGAAAGGCATTTCTATACACTGAACAGTAAAGTGCAATGCACTGCAGCACGATAGGGCTGCCCTAATGTGAGAATTTATCAGAACTAGAACAGACAGAATCTGGAGCAGCTGTGCATGGCAACCAGGCTTCTATCTTTCATTTTGAAAGTTTAACTAAGATAAGATAGACACTGATTGGTTGCCATGCACAGTTGCCCCAGATTCTGGCTTCTACAGTTTTGTTGCTTCCCATGGAAACCCATCGAGGCACCAGAGAATGTAGAGTGGGGATCATGTGAGCAGCACCCTGCACAAAGGTCTGTACTAGGAAATGAGAGGTAAGCATCCTCTGCAAGCTGGAGCCAGTATTTGAACTTTGAGGGCCAGTAGTTTATTCAATCCCAAGAAGAAAAAAAAGACAGGATTTGTGCTATGGAGAATCTTCTAGGATGAATCTTCCTAGCTTTGCACCATGGAAGTCCTTGTGAGAGGTGGATTTTCTTAGCTTTAAGAAGACTTTAGAACCTGGGCTTCTACAGCCAGGTTGGTAATGCAAAAGATCATACAGCAGGATGGTAAACTGATCTCTGTACCAAATCTACGTGGACCAGTTTAGTGCAATGAGAAGTACACAAAAGGCAAGGAAGGAGTTTTTAGAGAAGGAAAGTCATAGATCAAGTTGAACTGGTCCCACTGAGGCATCAAGGCATCCACTGGTAAGACTAGTGGATCCCTGGTCCTAGAGACAAACTGTAATTTTGTGGTTCAATGTCAGAAAACCACAGCTGAAGAGACCCCACACCTAAGTCCAGTCGGCGTCGACTGAGTAAGTCCCCCGGCCAATTTTATACACCCCGAGTATGCATGACAGACAGTGCTGGAAAGCAAAGTTACGTTGAAACCAGAATCAGTTTTGGTTTCTTTTAGAGCCACAAGACATCGGTTCCTTCTTTATGGTTTATGTAAGCCACAGCTGAAGCATTGCCTGATTAAATCTGAATAACGTGGCCTGCTCTTGAGAGGTCCAGAACTAAAGGGAAAGTCAAATTATGCCCTGTACACACGATTGGTTCGTTTGATGAAAACGGACCGATTTCATCGGACGAACTGATCGTGTTGGCCCCATCAGTTTTTTTCCCATAGGTGAAAAAAAAGTAGAACCTGTTTTAAATTTTTCGTATGGTTAAAAAAAAAAAACGATCGTCTGTGGTGAAATCCATCGGTCAAAAATCCACGCATGCTCAGAATCAAGTTGACGCATGCTCAGAAGCATTGAACTTAATTTTTCTCTGCACATCGTTGTGTTTTACGTCATCGCGTTGGACACGATCGGATTTTTAACCGATGGTGTGTAGGCAAGACTGATGAAAGTCAGCTTCATTGGATATCTGATGAAAAAATCCATTGGTTCGTTTTCATCAGACGAACCGATAGTGTGTAGAGGGCATAACTTGTAGTTTTAGAATGCTGATGGAAGATGGGTTCATGTCAGTGACAAAAGCCTTGCACTGAAGATGTGTCCAGGACTTCTTCCCAGCTTGTCAGGCTGGCATCAGTCATAAAAACCTTTCAGCCAACAGGAGGGATTCCAAACTCTAGAGTTGGACTTATGAGTCACTAGCCCAATGCTAATTTTGTCTTCAGCAAAAGGCAATTGCAGTGATCTTGAGAATGAGCTTTCTTGTCCCATGCAGAAAGGATGTTACGTTTCAATGGTCTACTGGTCTACTACCAGAACAGTAGATTTTTTTGTGAATTTGTTTTCCCGCTGGATACAGCCTGCCAATGATTCTCAGAGATCTGAAAATCTTTCCAGGACTGACTCATCATAACTTGTCCATTGTATTTATTCATGAATGGAGAATTGTTTTAGACTTAGCAGGTCACTTAGTACCCAAAGGGACATGGCGAGATGATGGAGAATTTAAATGTGACAATGCCAACACTTTTGAGCACAGCTGTAGTGAGCATATCAACATTGGCAAGCATATTGTGTGAAGCTGTAACATCAGATGTATAGGAGCCTAGGGGTGATAAATCTTCAGAAGCCTCCTCTAACACTGCCTCTGGGTCCTCTCCCCTCAATGTTTGCATCATCTAAAAGAGGAACTCACTTTCCGACACTGGTAGATGGAGGAGCTTGGTGTGTTTGAGCCCTGAACAATGATGGTTGTATTAAAGCGGTTAGTTATCCAAAAAAGTGTGACATAGTTGCAGAAAAGTCTGCCTTAGTTAGATAGGCTGTGTGTGCATGCCTGAAATAGAACTAGCATAAAATGCAGACACAGTGTTAAAATACGGTCCTGCTCGGGTGCAAGTGTTATCACTGAGCAATTCGTTTTGCAGACCCTCAGCAGAGCAAATGTTTGCCTGAGCCTTTGCCACAGTTTCCCTGTGCCTTGGTTCTGTCATTGCCATCAGTGAGGGTATCTCCCTATTACAGAGCGGAAAAAGGCTGAGCATGTCCATGCAATAACTTAAGTGTCGAACCTAAGGAGCAAAGTCCTTATTGCAAAAGGAAAATAGAAGTGCCTGAATAGCATTTAAAAGGCTTTAGGTGGAAGTGGCAGTAACAGTGCAACCGGTGGTATGATGTAATACCTTATTCATCAACATCAGATTAAGCTCTGAATGGTGGAATTTCAATGAAAGTTTGAAAAGTTTACCACTGTATAAGTGAATTAGTTACAAATGGTGTCCGTATTCAGATCCATGCACTTGCGCCTGAATGCATGTCAAACTTTGACATGCGATTGTGTTCTACTTCTGTGGGCTGCCTGCACACAGCTCTGAGGTGGTGGACGCACATGCAACTGCCAAAAGCTCTGCACGGAGGACAGGCTCAATCGCCTAAGTCTAGTCTAAATGAGCCCATAATGAATACTATTCAGGATACACATATGTGTAAAGAAAGTAACAGATATTATGTCTGATACTTGCTATGGGGCTCCAGTAACAGTCCATTAAACAGAATGACCCTGCCTTGGTGGTCTCTATATATTTATAGGTTCAGGCTTTGTCCATGACTGTGGGCATACCTTGAATGGGTCTTCAGGATCTGGGTTGGCCCACGGTCCTGTATAGCACTCTATGGCTAACTATATCCATTGCATGAAGTTCCAAGATGGGCACCAAAACAGGATCCAGAGCACAAAGAAACAATACAGACCATCACCATAATGTGGGGTCTGAGTGTAGCTCCCAAGGTTTTACCATGGTTGCACTGCTACTAGTGTTGTATTAAAAGACAGTGAAGAGTTGATAGCTAAGAGTTATTTCTCTGTAAACTACAAAAAGGACAGCTAGTAGTGTTTATCTGTCAGCCATGCAAGTCTACTGTTGACACTCAATACCTCACCATCATCTCCTTGCTACATCTTTTAAGTGATATGTAAGTTGACACAGATAATATGAAATGGTATATATGTTATGTCATTTTCATATATTGATTTCTGTGCTTTCTTTGGCTAGACCATTTCTTTTTGCTGCCAAGGTAAAAAATGTCCTGAAGAAGCTTAGAGATGTGAAACGCGTCAAGCTCTTGGAGTGTAATAAAATATACTTTTTTATTATATTTTCTTGTAGGTGTCCCTCTTTTGGTACCAGTAAAGTCCAAAAAAAATATGTTGTTGTAAATAGATAATATGGATGTGGTGCATTTACCACAATTACATTTTTTTCTCTCATGATTTGTCTGTGAAGGAGATAAGGTCCACAACCTAGGACACTAGCAAAATACTGAAGACTCACAAGGTGGAGTAGAGTTATAGGAGAATTCCCAAGGGCATGACCTCAAAAGCTCTGGCAGTGTCCACTCACCTCAATGTACCAGCCAGGGTCTAGGAATATCAAGCCTGCGTCCTACACTTTACAATTAAGAAACGTATTAAAAGAACATTTAATTCTTTGCAAAGGTAGACAGCGGTATGTGTTTGGGAAAACAACATTGAATGAGTTCCACAGTGTCAGGAATTTCCACAGCAGAATGTCAGCAAATCTATCTGTGATCTAAAACTAAAAAAAATGGATTATGCAACAAGACAATTATATAAACACAGGAGAAAATCAACAGCAAAAAAAGTTCTATATTTTAGATTGGCCAAGTCAAGCTGGCTATATTAGATTCTCAAATTCTTTGTACATGTAATGACTGGATGAATGTCGTTCGAAAGTACTTGAAGATTTAATTTGTTTTTGACATCTGATTTTGGAATAAATGTAATTTCCTAAACTGAAACTCATACACTGTTACAAATTTGTTCATTAAAAATGTGTTTTTCGATCCTGCACCCTAGAATTTTCCTATCACTATGGTTGAAAACGAACGATTAGAAAATCAAATAAACTGTATTAAAATGAAATATTTCATACAAAATTCTACTAGTCTATAGCCAGCGTTTGGGTTAATATTTCAGCCTCATTGGAGCGCTGTAGAATGATCTGAGTGTTTAAACAAGACAGTCCAGGAAAAGCACATGAACTGATTTTTTCTTTGCATATGAAGATGGGCCAAATACTTCCTAACTGCTCATCAGTGGCTACATAATGGGGTTGATTTACTAAAGGCAAATAGACTGTGTACTTTGCAATGGCAGTTGCTTAAAGAGTGCATCGGCACTTGCAAAGTGCACAGCCTATTTGCTTTTGGTAAATCAATTCCAATGTATTTAGGTTAAATTTCTGTCAACAATGCAATTTTCACTATTTACTAAATATAACATTTTAAAATGAATCTGAACGTTTAACCTGATGCCGACTGACCTACGCAAAAAAAATTCTGCGGCAGGACAGCTGCTCTCTGCATAATTATGTACAGGAACGTGATTCTGCACTTCCGGGTCTGGAGCACGAACGTGTGCCGCCGGCAAACCGCTCCTGCTGTGTTTGTACACAGTGGGAGCCAATCGGCGGGTCCAGCAGGCATAAATTCATTACCCCCTTCCCTGCCAGTGTCATTAGTACAGTTACAATCCATATTTTACAGCACTGATCACTATATTAGTGTCACTGGTCACCAAAAAGTGTCAGCTAGGTGGGCAATTTGGCGGCTGTAATATCACAGTCCTGCTATAAGTCGCTGATCGCTGCTTTTACTAGTAAAAAAATATATTGCATAGATTTCTAGACGCTATAATGTTTGTGCAAACCAATCAATATTCGCTTATTGGATTTTTTTTTAGCAGAATACATATTGGCCTAAATTGACAAAGAAAGTCGATTTTTTTTTTCAATGTTGGGATATGTTTTATAGGAGGAAGTAAAAAACTTTTTTTTTTTTTTTTTTTTTTACAAAATTGTCAGTCTTTTTCTGTTTATAGCACAAAAAAAACAAAAAAAACACAGAGGTGATCTAATACCACCAAAAGAAAGCTCTATTTGTAGGAAATAAAAGGTCATACATTTTATTTGGGTGCAGCGTCACACGAACACGCAATTTTCAGTTAAAATAACGCAGTGCCGTTTCGGCCTGGTCGTGAAGGGTGGTAAACCTTCCAGAGCTCAAGTGGTTAAAACCTTCAATAAATAAAGCGATTGCAATGTAAATATGGCAGGCGTTCGTTAAATAAGTCTTTAATGAAGATCAGAGAGGATTTTAGAGCCATTAATGTAAAAATGATAAAAATCTTTCAGCAGTTTGCCCTTCCCAGGAAGGCTAGCATGATATGAGCCAAATAATAGACGGGGCAGAAAACTGTGTAAACAATGAAAAACAAGCACTAATTAATATGTCTGGCCATAATGTAAAACTTTAGCCTTGTATTTAGAGTATGCATTGTGATAGTCTGCCTATGCAATTATTTTAAGGCACAAACAACATTACATTTTTTACATTTTTGGCATTCATTTACAGAAAAACCAATATAATTAATAAGTAATATATCAGTGATGTATTGGTCCCTATAATGGTAACAAAAACACAAATAACTGTACAACAGGATATGGTCAAAAAAACATAAAATGTTTCTCAGAACCTCATACAGTACCTGAGCACTTAAAAATTCAAAAGTCTTGCATGTCCATAAAATGTATATTGCCCTGCAATATTTTTTTTTTAAATGCCATATGTTTAAGGTCAATATGCATCATGATGTATTAAATAAAAAGAACATATTTTATACAGGAGTAATGCCCACTATGAAAGGACCAAGTTAGAAAAATAAAATCATAAAGCAGTTTGAAGTCTTTTAATAAAGTGTAGCAAGAACACCCCTAGTAGTTTGTGATTTTGTTTCCAAGGCCATAAAGTAATAAATCAATATGGTGACTACCAAGTGTTACTCCGATTTCATTTGTTCTCTAACATCAGACGGAAGTGTCTCAAACAAAGAGTCTTCTACAATAAATCCATGTTTCTTCAAGGATCTACAGTCTCCAAGTTCTGCCGGTAAAGACTCAAATTGATTACCTTTAATGTCCAGATGACTTAGGAACACTAAGTTTCCAATTTTTGGTGAAATTGAGCACAAGTTATTTTTTCCAATCTTTAACGTTTTCAGTTTCTTGCAAAAGTATAGTTCATCTGGAACACTTTCTACTTTGTTGCAAGATATTGAAAAAAACTGCAAGCTTTGAAGAACCCCAATCTCAGGGGGAATGAACCTGATGTCATTATAACTCAAATCTAAACGTCGGAGTTTGTGACACAAGAACAAGTGAGAAGGAAGCACTTCAATTTTGTTGTTGTTGAAGCATAGCTGTTCCAAACTGGTAAGTTTTTTTATGTGTTCTGGGATGTAAGTAATACTGTTGTGCCAAAGCTTTAAGGTGGTGAGTTTGCGCAAATGTTGGAAACTGAGAATTTCTTCAATGGACTTGAGATTATTTTCCTTCAAATCCAGTTCTTGGAGTGATAAGAGACTGAAAATGGCATGAGGTATGCGCTCTAAATCACAGTGCACAAGTTCCAGCGCGGTCACGTTTACCATCTTCTTCAAATTGTTAAGCATTACCAGCTTGGTGCCATCATTATGCATGCACAACTTTTGAAGATGTCCAGAAACGTCAACAGCTCCTTGAGGAATTTTAGATAAATTACTTTTGATATATAGTATTTTTAGACTCTTAAGCTCACGAAAAGACTCAAGGTTGATGTTTTTTGACAAATCAGGGCTTAAAGAACCAATGAGATAGAGTTCCTCGAGATTCCTAAGGCTGTACATCCAAGGTGGAAGTTGTTGAACATCGTCAAACTTCACTCTTAGTATCTTTAGGTTTTCTTTTAGAAATGCAAGGGCTGCTGTGTGAATTTTAATGGCGCATTGATACAGCGTCAATTCTTGGAGATTATCGAGCTGAGCAATTGTTGCTGGCATAACGACATTATGAATAATTTCCAGCTTTAAAGACTGTAGCTCCGTAACTTCAAACACAGTGTCAGGAAGACCAGAAAGCATAAACAGTTGTAGCTCCAAACGGTTGGAGGCATTTGTTTGTAACCTCTGCCTCAACTTATCTGCTGTCCATTCATTGTTTAAGTTTAACTGCTTTAGTTTGTTTTCACTCACTTCTGAAAGGAAAACAGCAAATCTTTTTGAGTACAGTGGGTCATACTGATCAATCATATGAAACAAAAAGGCAAAGTCATTTTTGACATCCGGTATGTCATCAATGCAAGTCTCCTGGCGCACATATTCAAAAGAGTATTCCTTTAAGGATCGGTGGAACAACCAATAAAGTGTATAAAGGCAAGTTAATCCATACACACCAACAAAGCACAAGTAACAAAAGGATAGTTTGGAGAACAGATGTGCCATTGTGTGGTTACAGGAAAAGTTGTTATAGCCGGTCATATCTTGTATGTCAACATTACAGTCCACAGTGAATTGTACTTTTGAAACAAGTGCGCTGTTATAGCAGATAATAATGAGAAATTTAAGAACCTTTAGGACGTTCTGACGAACATACATAGCATATAGTAAATCCCCTTCCTGAACATGGAGCCGGAACTTTTTTACTTTTTCAAACAAGGCCTTGGCTTGTTCTCCTTCCTTTTTGTCCAAGGCCCCAGCAGCTGCTTTATCAACCACAATTTTTTCTGGTATGGATTTGAGTGACTGAGTCTTAACAAGGGGGCTCTCCACGGCAGTAGGGTTACCAATGGACTTACTCATATTGTTCTTTCGATTATCCTTCTCCTCTGGATCCTCACCAGACACTTCAGATAAGGCTTGTGTTGTCCAGGGGGAGTCAAAACACTTTCCAAGTATGGAAATAAAGTGCTCGATTTTTGAACTTGACCCGGGAAATTTGAACCAGAAGTTGCTACAAACCATAAAAATTAAGGTGTGAATAAGCACTAGATATGGAAAATATTTAGCATACCAGTGAAGAGCACGCTCGTAACAAATTTGATTAATGAAACTATACTGCTGAAGATCCAGATCGGTTTTTAACCCTTTCATTTCCACAGTCCCAGAAGACGTTAATGGCTTGGGATCTGGAAGAGGCACATTGAGGACAGGACTTGATGAGTTATAGACAGAAGTGTTCTGAACTGTATGTACTCTTTTTGGCAGACAGATGATCTTGTCCTGCATGACCTGAAAGTGAAATGGTACAAAAGAGGTAGAATATTTATTTAAGAATGACACAACATTAACATATACCAGGCCAAAGATTCATATCATGGTTGTATTTTCTTAGATATTTATCCTTTTGCTTTCTGTTTCCACATTTGTTATATGCACTGCTATACTTTTCCCTAATGCCAAAAGACTGTTCATTTTAGGTTAAAACTGTGCAAAGTGGAATAGTCCATAGCAATGTGTCAGCTATCCTTTCATTCTACTGTCTACCTAAAACTGATAAAGGGATTATTTCTGACTGGTTTCTATGGGAACTACAATTTTCACACCATCACTGCCTTCTACATTGTCAAATAGGCCCAATCATATGGTCCAGTGGTCTAAATATAGTAACTTGCCAACTAGATTCACAAAGAATATAAACATAAATATGCAGTTGGGTTTGTTATTGCATTGAGAACCAATCATCTTAATTATTACTTATGTTCTTGCTGTAACTAGTAGAAAACACATTGGTAATCCTCTTACCATAGTAACCAATAAGATTCCAGCTGTAATTTTTTTCCGATGGAAAAGGAAGTACAGATTACAGTACTGTCTGTAAAAAATACACACCCCTTTGTCCCTAGTGGTCTGCCCAGTGTCCTGCATGCACTTTTATATAATAAAAACTGTTCTTTCTGCCTGCAAACTGTAGATTGTCCATAGCAACCAAAAGTGTCCCTTTATGTCAAAAGTGATTTTAGAGCAGCTAGAAAACAGCGATAATAAATTATAATCACTTGCAGAATTGAGCGATAGTGATTTGTGGGGAAATTCGTCATAAAAAAATAAAAGTAATGACAGCGAAAATTCTGCAACTGAGCAAATGTCAGTGTTTTTGATTTGATTACATTATTGAATGTTTTTTATTATAATTAAATTATTATATGTTAGAATTATTATTATTATTTTTTTTATATTATAATTTATGATTTTGTTTTTCAAACTTTATCATACCCGAGATGTCTACTAGACTAGTTTGGGCAGATTTAAGTGAGTTATTCCTAAGAATTACAGGCCTACAATGTAAAACGTCAAATTTTCATGCAAAATAGTTGTACCGCTTTCAGCCCCTAAAACCAGAAAAAATCATACCGCCAGGGAGGGTAATAGGACCTTTGTCTGATATACAGTGCTGTGAAAAAGTATTAACCCCCTTCCTGAGTTTTTTGCATATTTGTCACACTTAAATGATTCAGATCATCAAATAAATAAAAGTAAATACAAAATGCAGTATTTAAATGATTTAATTTATTAGGAGAAAAAAGCTGTCTAAACCTGTCTGGCCCTATATGAAAAAAGTAATTGCCTCCTAAACCTAATAACTGATTGGGCCTCCCTTGGCAGCAACAACTGCAATCAAGCGTTTGCAATATTTGACAATGAGGAATTTTGTCCCACTCTTCTTTGCAGTAATTGCCACTTCCCTCCTTTCTAAATTATGAATGAACTGTGATTAAACACATTTTTTGGAAAGCTGAGTTAAATTTCACTTGTCACACCCAGACCTGTTGAATTGAGAAAAATAACTTAAATAGAAGCTGCTAAGCATGCTAAAAGATCTCAAAAAGCAACACATCATGCCGCGATCTAAAGAAATTCAAGAACAGATGAGAAACAAAGTAATTGACATGTATCAGTCTGATAAGTGCTACAAAGCCATTTCTAGGTTTTGGGACTCCAATAAACTACGGGGAGAGCCATTATCCACAAATGGAGATAACGCGGAAAAGTGGTGAAACTTCCCAGGAGTGGCTGGCCTACCAATATTACTCCTAGAGCATGACGACGACTCATCCAGGGGGTCATAAAAGAACTCAGGAAAAAACATCTAAAGCCTCGTACACACGATCAGTCCATCGGATGAGAACGGTCTGAAGGACCGTTGTCATCGGTTAACCAATGAAGCTGACTGATGGTCCGCCACGCCCACACACCATCGGTTAAATAACCGATCGTGTCAGAACGTGACGACGTAAAACACAATGACGTGCTGAAAAAAATGAAGTTCAATGCTTCCAAGCATGCGTCGACTTGATTCTGAACATGCGTGGATTTTAAACCGATGATCGTGCCTACTAACGATTGGTTTTGACCTATCGGTTAGGTATCCATCGGTTAAATTTTAAAGCAAGTTGGCTTTTTTTTTAACCGAAGGTTAAATAACCTATGGGGCCCACACACAATCGATTTTTACCGATAAAAAAGGTCCATCAGACCGTTGTCTTCTGGCTATCCTATCGTGTGTAAGAGGCCTTAGAACTGTAGGACTAACTTGCCCCAGTAAGATCAGTGTTCATGAATTAACAATATGAAAGAGACTGGGCAAATATGGCATCCATGGTAGAGTTCCAAGATAAAAGCCACTGCTGACTAAACAAAGGCTCATCTCACATTTGCCAAAAAGCATCCTGATTATGCCCCCTTTTTTGAAAATATTCTGTGGACTGATGAGACAAAAGTTAAACTTTTGGAAGGTGTGTGTTTCATTACATCTGGCGTAAATCACAGCATTTCATAAAAAAGAACATCATACCAACAGTCAAATATGGTGTTTATAGTGTGATGGTCTGGGACTTTCTGCCCCTAGGTTTATGACCTCAAGCTCAAGCCCACTTGGGTTATGCAGCAGGACAATGATCAGAAACACACCACCAAGACCAACTCTGAATTGCTCAAAAAAAAATAAAAAAAATTGAGTTGTTTAAGTGACCTAGTCAAAGCCTGGACTTAAATCTGATTGGGATGCTGTGGCATGACCTTAAACAGGTCGTTCATGCTAGAAAACCCTCAAATAGGGCTGAATAAAAACAATTCTGCAAAGAAGCGTGGGCCAAAATTGCTCCATAGCGATGTCAAAGACTTATTGCCAATTATTGCAAATTCTTGACTGCAGTTGTTGCTGCCAAGGGTAGCACAACCGGTTATTAGGTTTAGGAGGCAATTACTTTTCCACATAGGGCAGGTTCGCACAGCTTTTTTCCCTTAATAAATAAAATCATAATTTAAGCATTTTGTATTTACTCGGGTTATCTTTGTGTAATAACATTTGTTTGATGATTTGAATCATTAAAGGGGTTGTAAAGGTACCATTTTTTCCTCCTAAATTGCTTCCTTTACCTTAGTGCAGTCCTCCTTCACTTCCCTCATCCTTCAATTTTGCTTTTAAATGTCCTTATTTCTTCTGAGAAATCCTCACTTCCTATTCTTCTGTCTGTAACTACACACAGTAATGCAATGCTTTCTCCGTGGTGTGGATTGTTGTGCTCGCCCCCTCTCTTGGACTACAGGAGAGTCAGGACGCCCACTAACACACAGTTCTTTTCTCTATCTGCAACGTAGAAAGCGTCCTGACTCTCCCGTAGTCCAAGGGAGGGGGCGAACACAACACTCCACACCAGGGAGAAAGCTTTGCATTACTGTGTGGAGTTATAGACAGAAGAACAGGAAGTGAGGATTTCTCAGAAGGGAAAACGTAAACGTTGCCGCCCAGCCGCGTCACTCATTCATAGTGTTCTATGAAAGGAAAACGACAAGGTTGGGAAACCTTTGCGCGTGTCGGCTTGTAGTTTTCAATGAATTACCACAGCGTTGTGGAGCGCCATGGTAATTCATTCTCTCTTCCTGTCAGATTGTATCTGCTTACCCATACGGGATGCATGGGTACACAGATACACTGGTAGATCTGCTGATCCCTGGTGCAATGCTTTACAGGCTCCAAAACCTGCAAAAAAGGGCATTTATAATTTTTTTTCTAAAAAAATTAACTTATCTATTACTGAAACAGAGGAAACAAATGGCTATGACTACACAGGCAATTCACTCTCGCTACTACTAAAAGATTTAGCCACTTGTTTAGGCTCTTGTCACCTTGCAGCTGGCTAAAATCAGTTTATCTTCGTTAGCGCAATATATCACTATATTACATAAAATCAGTGTCATTCCAATGAGATAACTGTCAACAATCAGTTAACCCTTTCACTATACAAAGGATTTAATTAACATTGTGGCCATAGACTTATAGGAGAGCATGTAGTAGCAGCCAATTGCACAAAACGTTAGACCCCTTTCACACTGAAGGCGTTTTGCAGGCGCTATAGCGTTAAAAATAGTGCCTGCAATCCACCCTTAAACAGCTGCTCCTCACACTCCAGTGTGAAAGCCTGTGTAAAACGGCAATGAGAGATGATCTCATAGATCATCTCTCATTGCCGTTTTACACAGAGACAGCGTCCTGTCTCTGGAGAGGAGGAGCCCAATCTGTGTTCCTTCCTACATAGGGACACAGATCGGTCACCCCCCCCCCTCCCCCCACAGTTAGAACACACCTAGGATACACATTTAACCCCTTCCTCACCCCCTAGTGTAAACCCCTTCAATGCCAGTCACATTTATACTGTAATTAGTGCATATTTATAGCACTGATCGCAGTATAAATGTGAATGGCACCAAAAATGTGTCAAAAGTGTCCGATGTGTCCGCCATAACGTCGCAGTACCAATAAAAATCGCAAATCGCCGCCATTTATAGTAAAAAAAAAATAATAAAAAATAATAATTCTCTCCCCTATTTTGTAAGCGCTATAACTTATCGCTTATTGCGTTTTTTGTTTTTTTTTACCAAAAATATGTAGAAGAATACGTATCGCCCTAAACTGAGAAAAAAAATGTGTTTTTTTTTTTTTTAATTGGGATATTTATTATAGCAACAAGTAAAAAATATTGTATTTTTCTTCAAAAGTGTCGCTCTTTTTTGTTTATAGCGCAAAAAAAAAAAAAAAACGCACAGGCGATCAAATACCACCAAAAGAAAGCTCTACTTGTGGGGAAAAAAAGACGTAAATTTTGTTTGGGAGCCACGTTGCACGACCGCGCAATTGTCAGTTAAAGCGACGCAGTGCCGGAAGCTGAAATTTCACCTGGGGGGTGTATGTGCCCAGTAAGCAAGTGGTTAAGATACCCATATCCTGGGGATTGCACCTTTGGTGATCTGTGTGACGTCACGTTTTGTGTATTTTTTAATGACTGTCTTTGTTTAAATGTCTTTTAGACTTTGTCTTTTGTCATTATATTAATAAATGTTGTACTTTTTTGAGATCATCATCTCTTTTTGAGTTTACCTTGTTTACTGTACCACAATAGTCCTCCCCGCCCCCTCTACTTTGTTGGTTCTCAAGGATCTTTGGGGTTCCTTGAGTCCTTCTGCTATTCTGAATTGTGCATAACACGCAACCCAGTAAGTAAGCCCAGTATTGAAGTAAAGTTCCTCTTTAAACACCTCTTCTCTGCCACTTGTGTAAATTACACAATAGATGCCATTTGTTCCATGTAGCAATAAGCCACTAATCGTTGTGAGTAATTGCTAGTGATCTTACTAGAGTGTTTAAAGTGGTTTTAAAGATTCAATTTTTTTTTTTTACATTTGTGCATTTTATGCACAAAGGTAAAAAACCTGTGTACAGCAGCCCCCCCCCCCCCTTTACTTACCTGAGCCCTATTGCGATCCAGAGTGGTTTTAAAGATTCACGTTTTTTTAGAATGCACAAAAATAAAAAACCTGTGTACAGCAGCCCCCCCCCCCAATACTTACCTGAGCCCTATTGCGATCCAGCAATGTGCACGAGAGCCTTGGCTCTCCAGGGACTCTCCTTCCTTATTGGCTGAGACAACAGCAGGAGCCATTGGCATACAATAGCTTGTGGCGTGCCATGTTAAAAAGTAACGTGCAGTGACGAACAGTGGCCAAAATTCACTAGGATTTTGTTGAGAGAAACTCTCTTCTCAGCTTGCAAGGCCATAGAGAATAGATGGAATCAATCTGCTCCTCCATCTACCCGACAGTGGATCCAGATGGTAAACCAGATTCTCCCATTTGAAAAAATTATATTTGAAAATAGGGGTTGCCCCAATAAATACAATAAGGTTTTGGGATCCTTGGTGCTCATCCACTCTCCCTATCATTACTACCTGAAGAGCTTAGGGCCTATACTTGGTTTAAAAGATCTGGACTTGCTCATACAACCATACCTGATAGATCAGTGGTTCTCAACTCCTGTCCCCAGGACCCACTAACAGGCCAGGTTTGCAAGATAACTGAAATACATCACAGGTGATATCATTTTCTGCTCAGTTATATCAGTATTCTAGTCTGTATCTCCCCAAGGTAATACTTAAAATCTGGCCTGTTAGTGGGTCCTGAGGACAGGGTTGAGAACCACTGTGATAGAGAGTTGGCTGATTTCTGACCCACCAACACCTGGTTGCTAAATGACTGTATGTTATCTGTTAATGTATACAATGTATCACTGGTTTCTGTATATACAGCTGTAAATATGATATGCAATTGTGTACTGAACTGTATTTGTATTGAGCCCACATTGGTCATTGTACCACCATGTCTTTCTTATTGTACATCTTGTCAATAAAACAAGTTTAAAAAAAGTAACGTGCAGGTCTGATTTTCATTCCACTGTTGAAACCCATTCAAAATGAATACCGTATTTGCCGGCGTATATAAGGCGACTGGGCATATAAGATGACCCCCTAATTTACCAGCAAAAAATTTGGTTTTGGATATACTCACCGTATAAGACAACCCTCTTCCGACTCGCCTCACTGTGCCGATCTCCAGATCTCCATGCCTTATCCCTGTTTGCAGAGTCAGACTTTGGGCGTCCATTGTTCAAAAGCCGCGCTGCTTCCTTGTCCTGTTCCGTGATAGGCGAGTTTCCCAGCAGAGCCTGTCACGGAAGTTCTCTCGTTAAAGGCCAAGGATGAGAGGACCCCCGTGATAGGCGGAACACTGAACACAGGCTCTGCTGGGAAACTGAGTGTTCCGCCTATCACAGAACAGGACGAGGCAGAGGTGCGGCTTTTGAACAATGGACGCCCGCAATTTGACTGACTCTGCATTACAGGTACCGGCGTATGAGACCACCCACGACTTTTGGGGGATATTTTTTAAGTACAAAGGGTCGTCTTATGCAGTACAGAGTGGTGAGAAGTGGCCCTACAAATAGTAAGATTTAACAAACTAAAGTATCACTTTTGGTTGGACGTAATCTTTATGCCCTTGCTTGCATTAGAAAATTGATAAACAAATAGAGTACCTGCAGTGTACAGCCAAATACACCAATCATCAGCATGGCCATTGAGAGATATTCGGTGAAGACGTCCCACCAGGGTTTGAGTACACGGAACGCTGGTTGTTGCTCCGAGAACTGCCGGAATTCAGTAACTGGAATCATTTTCCTAAAAAACACAAATACAGATGATAGAAATCAGCCGCATTCACTGACAAGCATGCATGATAAGATTCTATCTACTCTACAAGCCATACATTTACTGGCAATCATAAATTCACAGTCTAAACATACCGGAGTACAAAGATTAGATCTACATGCCCTGACGTTAGAACTTCCAGATCCTAAAAGTGCAATTACCGTTTTCAATCCTTGATGCATATTTTATGGCAAGAAACAAAAGAAATGACAAAGTTCTGAAACTACAGCTGATTATTATCAAGCTGATGAAATCTAATACTTTGCTTTTATTGTTCAATTTCACTGTTAAGTGCAATCCTGGCCTTGAAATGGATATTAAAGGGAAATGGAATTCAGCTTGCCCTACGAAGAATCATATTGCACATCGCTTAATCCTTCGCATTTAATGGACTTAAAGTGGTTCTAAAGCCTTAAGGTTTTTCACCTTAATGCATTCTATGCTTTAAGGCCCCATGTACATGGGACGCTGCTAAACGTACGTTCAGAGGCAGTTGGACGCTCTTTTCAACTGCCCCTGAACTCGTTCAATGTTATCCTATGTGACCATGTACACAGTCTCATTTATTGCCGTTTTTAGGCAGTTGCATTTAACAGCGTTTCTCTGAAAGCAAAAAAATGGCTAAAACTTTTGCGCAAAATCACTATACACTTTTTTTACCAACAATATGTAGCAGAATACATATTGGCCTAAATTTATGAAGAAATTTGATTTCTTCGTTATTTTTTCTTGGAAAGGTTTTATATCAGAAAGTAAACATTTTTTTTTTTTTCAGAATTGTCAGCGTTTTTTTGTTTATGTAGACAAAAACTCATCCAAGCTCTACCGCATGGTTTTGGAATGATAAGCTGAATAATGGTACTCAGGCTTGTAATTTCCTATAAACATAAAAATAGCAAAAAATTCCAGCACCTCGATTGCTTTTTCTTAAATCTTTATTGAGCGTTAATAGCAGTGCCACATCTAAAACGCTAACATGTTTCGGCCAGAGCTGAGGAAGGCTCCGGCCGAAAATGTTAGCATTTTAGATGTGGCACTGCTGTTAATGGTCAATAAAGTTTTAAGAAGAAGAAATCGAGTTTTTAGCATTTTTTGCTATTTTGATGTTTTTTTTGTTTTTAGCGTAAACAAAATAAGGCAATCAAATACCATCAAAAGACAGCTATTTGTGGGGAAGTAAATAACATACATTTTATTTGGGTACAGCGTTGTATGACCGCGCAATTGTCTAATAAATTAAGACAGTGCCGTAACGCAAAAAATGGCCTGGTGGTGAAGAGGGTAACTCTTCCGGAGGTCAAGTGGTTAAACAACAATGTGTAATGATAGATCTTTTTCTATAGGATTGATGTCTGTGGCCATGTTTTGTATGTACATATATATGAGGAAACTTGTTAAATCGTAAAACGATTACAAAAGGTTTCAAGGGGGACTAAAGGTTCTTAGGTTGGGAGATTAATTAGGAGTACAGAGGTAAGTCCTACGTACTACACTGCCCTATATCATACACCAGTTATGCCCTGTGTACACGATCGGATATCTGATGGAATCTAATCCAAAGGATTTTTTCGTCAGATATCCGATGAAGCTGACTTTCATCAGTCTTGCCTACACACCATCAGTCAAAAATTCAACCGTGTCCAATGCGGTGACGTAAAACACTACGACGTGCTGATAAAAATGAAGTTCAATGCTTCCGAGCATGTGTCGACTTGATTCTGAGCATGCGTGGATTTTTCCCTGATGGAGATCCACACAGACGATCAATTTTTTATTCATAGGAAAATTTTAAAACATGTTCTATCTTTTTTCACCAATGGGGCCCACACACGATCGGTTGGTCCGATGAAAACGTTACATCAGTCCGTTTTCATCAGACAAACCGATCGTGTGTACAGGGCTTTAGTTTTGCATGGAGGTCTTCTTTCGAGAGACTACAAAAGCATTTACAACGTTTATTAATGTACAATAGTTTTATCCTATTACTTTAATGTAAAAAAAAAAAAAACTCTTGGTCGATAAGAATAATATAAATTATAAAAAGGAAGTAATAAATATATTCAGAACTGTATGATTGATGCTTAGAAATAAATGCATCCAGCATCACTCAGCCTCCCTTGGCTTTCTGTTGATTACATTATATGTCAGGCAAATAAAATCCCATCTGTTATCGATTTAGGAAGGGCTAAGATGCTTAGAAAATGAATACAGAAGCCCCATCAAGAGTTGCAGATGACTGTATTTGTATTAACAGACAAAATAAAAACATTTAGTTGGTAATTATGTTATCATATTTTGCAGGCTAGGAGTCTCCATGGACATGCTTACATCTACTTTTTCCTATAAATCTGTAACTGCAATACCAATTTTACATGAAAAGCTCAAAGTAATTTATGGATATTTTAAGTCCGGGTGGATGTTGGTGGGTTACATGAACAAATAGCTTCTTATATTTATGAGGAACTGCAACAATGAGGGCTGCTCTCTCGTTACAGCCATTACATAAGCTTACCCTTTGTTGAATTTGGAATGTATTTTATATAAAGCAAAATAAAACAAACTAGTCTCTCTGCCGCAGTAAGACGCAAGAGGTGCCAAATCAGGAATTCTGCATAAGATCTCAGAGACGTACAAGAAGCCAGCAGGTGATTAACGCCACCAGCAAAATTAGTTTTGGGAACACTGAGATGTCCACGACCTGTGGCAAAAAAAATTGAGGGTACCCTGATTTCTGCTGAATCCTGAACTCTGAACTTCCTGATTTAAGCCATGTCTCTGCACTTCCTGTTTACCAGATTATTGTGCTTCATACATTATCCTGCCAAATGTCTCGAGCTACCTCTATTGCTACTTGGGATCGACCTTGGCTTGTGACCAGTGGCGGCCCTTACATAGAGGGCGCACAGGCACTGCCTCCCCTATCCATGCATCTGACCCCCTGATCTACATATCAGGGCACCTTCTTGGCAGGATTTTCCTTCCTCTTTGTACAGGAGGAGAGTTTTGTAGTCAGGGTCACAAGCTAAGGACGATGCAGGAGAAGAGTTTGGTAGTCAGGGTCACAAGCTAAGGACGATGCAGGAGAAGAGTTTGGTAGTCAGGGTCACAAGCTAAGGACGATGCAGGAGAAGAGTTTTGTAGTCAGGGTCACAAGCTAAGGTCAATGCAGGAGAAGAGTTTTGTAGTTGGGGTCACAAGTAGTGATGGCTGGTTGGTTCTTCTCTTGGGGGGGGGCAGCAAACCAGCAAGACCCCCCCATGGGTGGCTCGGCTCTGACAGCTTACCTGCTCGTGTAGTGGGGCTGTGGTGTCCTCTCCTCCTGTTCTGGAGTGTGGGCAGCGGCGGCTCTGGTGTATGCTCCTTCTGCTTCTCCACCGTGTGTCTCCTCTTCCGCCAAAGCACTAGCATCCAATTTTTGGGCAATGGAGAAACAGGTTTCACGACCTATTAGAGCCTTTAGCTCTAATCAGGTGCTTCAAAAAACACCCTCTCGCATTGGAATCCATAGCTAGAGGCTCTAATAGGCTTCAAAAAAGGGTGGCCTCGGAGCACAAAGCCCACCCAGCTGTGTGATGATAGCAAACTAATTTTTCCTATTTTCACATTAAAGTTCCTCCCCGCCAATCAGGAGGCAGGTCGTGAAACCTGTTTCCCCATTGCCCAAAAAGCATCAGGCAATCCTATTGGATGCCTAGTGCTTTGGCGGAAGAGGAGACACAGTGGAGAAACAGGAGGAGCATAAACCAGAGCCACTGCTGCCTGCACTCCAGAAGAGGAGGAGAAGACACCACAGCCCCACTAAGCTGCAGAGCCGAGCCTCCCATGGGGGAGTCTTGTTGGTTTGCTGCCCCCCCCACCTCCCAAAAGAAGAACCCACCAGCCGTCATTGCTTGTGACCCCAACTACAAAACTCTTCTCCTGTACAAAGAGGAAGGAAAATCCTGCCAACAAGGTCACATATGCCGAACACCACAGTTGAATAAATTATGTTTACTGTAAAAAAAACACCATAATAAATTAACCACAGATTAAGAAAAATGCTTCCAAAACAGATTGATTAAAAAGACAACATTGTCTCTTTTCCTGTATCGTCCTTGGCTTGTGACCCCGCCCACAAAACTCTTCTCCTGCATCAACTTTGGCTTGTGACCCCGACTACAAAACTCTTCTCCTGCATCAACTTTGGCTTGTGACCCCGACTACAAAACTCTTCTCCTGACCCCGACACCAATCAACGGTCTAGCGGTTCAGACAATTCATCCTCTTAAAGAACTGGGAACTCAGAAATCATAGCTAAAAAGGATTTGATAAAAATAAAAAGTTGGGATTAAGAAGTTGGAGTGTGAAGTCTGAGCAGACATGGTTGTGTCTTACAGAGCACCTACTAGGAATCTGTTCTGGGTGCACTTACAGATCCCCTGGCTACTGCAGCAATTTTAAACTCTTAATCAAGGATATCAGCCATGCAATTCTGATTTTCATTCTCCCACAGTGCCCCCTCACCCTCCTCCTCCAACATCAGTGTGTTTTGGCTGCAAGTACAAAAAATGTCCTGAGATCTAAACTGAAGGCTGCTATACAGTAACTAAAAACGTAGGAAAGGTTAAAATTATCAGGGTTTATAATGTTTATGCGTTTCGTCATGTGACATTTTCACCACCTTTGAGAAAGTCACATGACGAAACGCGTCAGTTGACTGCACGCAAGCCCGTACGCACGTCTGTCTACAGCTGATCCACACGCCAGAGCACCCGGTGCGAGCTGCCTGGAAACGACACAGACGCCCCTGGACTATACTATCGGCGGTCTCGCATCCTAACATACCGGGACAGGCGGACAGCAAGGACATAACTTTTGTTTTTGTTTTATGGTTTTTATTTTTACTTTTAGTTGTTCCAGTTTTTAATCATCCCAGGTGCCTCTGGGCATTTTCAGTGGATATGTCCACGATTTTTAAATAAATATATTTCCGCTGGTTTAAACATATCACGCTATGTGGACAACCCCTTTTTTGTTTTTTCCTGAGTGACACCCAAAGTGTTCAATACAACAACATCCTCTGGACCTTCCTCATACTCCGGAGCAGCTTCAACGTTGACACAAGGGATCTTGCAAAAGGAACAGCCAAGGTACCACCACCCCCCTGCAATTTACCCCTTTGGGGTGACGACATCTGGTGAGTGGGGACCCAGGTGGGGAGCACGGAAGTCACTGAACACTGCCTGAGAGTGAAACCAGCACTAAAGTCACCACTTAGTTATTCTGCAGCTCTAGAGGATATTAGTGGTTTTGAACTCTGACCGCACAATTCACATGTTATTAGCTTTTATATTTAAAGGACTATTACCCTTACTAAAGAGGGCTGTTAATGGTACCAATTTAGCCTCCGTGTATCCGGGGTGCAGCCCTAACTCTGAGGGGGCACATAAGATCATACTTGCATCTTGTGGTCACACTGTCAAAATTTACATCTAGACATTGATGTATATTGGCCGCGGTCACAGCATCAGGAAAGGCCGCGGCTTCGGCCTAGTTCCGGAGCCGCGGCCATCTTGGTACACCGAGCGTTGTCGGCAGCGGCAGCCGACGATTGGCTGTTACAGGCGTCAGCAGATAGCAGCGAGCGGGCCCCTCCTCATCTGTGGGTGTAAACAGAGGGGAGGGGCCCGCTCGCTGCTATCTGCTGACGCCTGTAACAGCCAATCGTCAGCCGCCGCTGCCGACATTCTACACCGTAAAGAAAAACATCCCCTGACGTGCTGCGCGCCCGGCTTCTGCCTACAAACCCCAGATTGTTACTGGCCCGCTCTGCATTCTGGGGTTTGTAGGCAGAGGCCGGGCACGCAGCACATCAGGGGACTTTTTTACAGTGTAGAATGTCAGCAGCGGCGGCCGCCGATTGGCTGTTGCAGACAGAGGTGGTTGGCACAGAGGTGGTGCACTGGTTGGCGATGCACTGAGGTGATGGCACTGGTTAGCACTGAGGTGATGGCACTGGTTGGCACTGAGGTGGTTGGCACAGAGGTGGTTGGCACAGAGGTGATGCACTGGTTGGCACTGAGGTGATGGCATTGGTTGGCACTGAGGTGATGGCACTGGTTGGCACTGAGGTGATGGCACTGGTTGGCAATGATGGGATGCATTGATGAGGTGGCACTGATGGGCTGCACTTGGTGGGCATTGATGAGGTGGCACTGGTGGTGGACACTGATGGGCTGCACCGATGTGGCACTGACAGGCTGCACCCCACCTCTCCACCCTAAACAATTATCTCCTCCCCACCTCTCCACCCTAGGTTTTTTGAGATAAGGAGAAAAAAAAATCGGCCTAAAATATTGGCCGCAAAAATCGGCAACACATATCGGCCATCGGCCGCCCCGATTTTCAAATATCGGCATCGGTCAGAGAAAAACCCATATCGGTCGACCTCTAGTCACAACAATAGGGGATTCTGCCCGCCGTCATTTGATCCCAAGCGGTTAGATAGGTGTAGCAATATGGTTACATTTAATGAAGGTATAATATTTAGAAACTCACATGGTTTTAGCATTAAAACAGACACATCTAAGGCTGCATTCACACCTAGGCGACACGATACGCCGCGTACGCGGCTTATCTTGCCGCCTGTAGAATAAACTTTTTTTTTTTCCTTTAACATTGCGGTCTATGAGCGAACGCCAATGTCGCCTGAAAAAAAGGGTCCGGGACTTTTTTTCAGGTGACAGGCGTGGAGATGTGAACAGTCTCCATAGACCGCAATGTTATTTCACATCTCGAGCGACAAGCGCGATGGGCGTCCGGCGTTTTGTCGCTCAGATGTGAATGGAGCCTAAGTATGCAAGCATCTGGGGTAAAGATGTCCACATAGATTATCCTCCTCACCATCATTGCCGTTGTCGCTTCCACACTGCGCTCCACGAGCGTTTCAAGCCTCGTTTTTAGAACGCTCTACAGCATGGTAGTTCTTCCGGGCACGATTGCAGGATGCCTGTATACTTAGATGTGCCTGTTTTAATCGCCAACAATGTGAGTTTCTAAATGTTGTACCTTCATTAAATGTAACCTTATTGCTACATACACACGATCAGTCCATCCGATGAGAACGGTCTGATGGTCTGTTTTCATCGGTTAACCGATGAAGCTGACTGATGAATAACCGATTGTGTCAGAACGCGGTGACGTAAAACACAACGACGTGCTGAGAAAAATGAAGTTCAATGCTTCCAAGCATGCGTTGACTTGATTCTGAGCATGCGTAGATTTTTGACCTATCGATTAGGTAACCATCGGTTAAATTTAAAACAAGTTCCCTTTTTTTTAATCGATGGATAACTAACCGATGGCGCCCACACAGGATCGGTTTGGTCCGATGAAAACGGTCCATCAGACCTTTCTCATTGGTTTAACCTATCGTGTGTACGCGGCATTAGAGGCACCTCGCTTCTCTTTTGTACACTTGTATATCAAGACATCGCTTGTATATCAAGTCAAAATGTATTTAAAAATTTTGCTTGTCTTGCTTCCATTTGTGGATGGACATTTTATGGTTACACAACCTATCACATTGCTATAATATTTTTATATGGACTATAAACTGAAGGACTTATGAACAAATGGTTGTGGAACAAATCATTTGAGTTTCCATTATTTCTTATGGGGAAATTTGCTTTGATATACAAGTGCTTTGGATTACAAGCATGCTTCCGGAACGAATTATGCTCGCAATCCAAGGTTTTACTGTACATGTGAAAGAGATTAATGTTATGTAAATAAGCTTATTAATGAATACTGAAGTTTAAAAAAAGAAATATTTCTATGTATAAACTGTATTTACACATTTATATACAATATGTACTTTTGTTTCATCAAAAAGCTCTGCCTCCTAGTAGTACCTAATCTGTCTAAATCACTTTGGAACTTCAGTGTCACATGCGTGGGTGTTGACTCGCTGTCACAAGAGTGGGTGTGGCCTTTCCTGGAAGTGACTGGATTCGCTAAGGGTAGAATCCAAGGCAGGAGGTCTCCAAACTTTCAAAAGCAAAGGTTTATTGTCCTTCAGGCATTAATGGGCCAGTTGGAGAACAAAATGCCCCATTGTTGGTTTTAATGGAAGGAATAGTGTCCCATCAATGGTGTCAGTGAGAGGAATAGTGTCCCATCAATGGTGTCAGTGAGAAGAATATTGACCTATCATTGGTTTCAGAGGAAGGAATGGAATCCCAATATTGGTGTCAGTTGGAGGAGTAGTTCCCCAACGGCTGGATAGAGTCAGGCAAATGCCCACATTTGGCCACAGTTTGGAGACCACTGGTCTAAGGGATAGCTAGTGTTCTGACAGAAACCTCCTCATGGGAGTTTGGGGTTTATCTGACGGCTACCCCCAGGTTATTTAACAGGTACTCACAGATGTGGAGGTGGGTAAGTGCCTGTTGAACATAAGAAGTGGCCAACAATAACAGTACTGGCTGGTAACGAACCCTAGTAGGCAGAGGCGTAGCTTGAAGTTTGTGGGCCCGATGCAAAAGTTGACCTGGGCCTTGGGCTCTTCTGACCCTGTGCTCCTCTCCATTCAGGAAATGGCTCACAGCTTGTCCTTAGCCAATGAGAACGTAGGGGTGTGGACCAAAGTGGAAGGCCAGTACTGGAGCGTGGCTGTGGGGCCCTTGGGCAGATCGGAGCTGGACTTTGTGGAGGATATGATAATACGACAGGGAGGCTGTAGGGTCCCCCTGGAGCTAGGGGTGGGGTTGCGATTGTGACCCCTGCAACCCCATATGCTATGCCTATGCTAGTAGGAAAGCTGACACACTGTAGTGAACAACTCATAGCTGGATAGGCTAGTAGCAGACTGCAGCAGGACCACTGTTAGCAACTATAGCAGACTGAGGGGAGTTCAACTGCACTGTCGGTAGTTAGACTCGGTACTCGAGTGGGGACAAGCTCTCCTCTTTGATTTAAAAAAAGGCATTCTATGTGGCTGTAACTCTTTAATCATTACCCAGAAGTATCCAGAGCAGTGAGTGAGACCAGTTTCCGCGGACATGTCCGATCGTGTGTACGGCCTAGCAGACAGGTTTCCAGCGGACAAAAGTTTCTAAGCATGCTTAGAAACTTGTCCGCTGGAAACTTGTCCGTCGGACATGTCCGATGGTTAGTACGCCTAACCATCGGACCGAAATCCCGCGCATGCGTCGAATTGATTCGATGCATGCGTGGAAGCATTGAACTTCCTGGTTTGAGCACGTCGGTGTCTTCTACGTCACCACGTTCTCTGTCCGCAGGGATTTTGGTCTGATGGTGTGTACACACATCAGACCAAAATATCCCAGGAGACATGTCCAATGAAAACGGTCCGCGGACCGTTTTCATCGGACATGTCTCCTCGTGTGTACAGGGCCTAACAGATGAGGCACCAGCGCTAGAGGATGGAGAATAAGTGGCCATGCCATTCAGGGTTTGTTTGAGTGGAAATAAAAAACTCTGCGCAGTCTAATAATCTACAGTACTCCTGGCAGTAAGAGTAGGGACCATTGCCTAGGGTCACATAAGCACACTCAGAAGTGATATTTCTTATGCCGCACACACACGGTCGTTTTTCGGGTTGTAAAAAAATCCTTTTTTTTTATCATTAAAAACTATTGTGTATGGGCTCCACAGCATTTTTCATGATGTAAAAAATGGGCATTAAAAATTTAGAACATGCTCTAATTTTTCACATCGTTTTTAACGTTGTCAGTTTTTAACGTCGTAAAAATATGGTTGTGTGCCGGCTTTAACGACGTGAAAAAAACGTGCATGCTCAGAAGCAAGTAATGAGACGGGAGCACCCGTTCTTGTAAAACTAGCATTCGTAATGGGGTAAGCACATTCATCACGCTGTAACAGACTGAAAAGTGTGAATCGTCTTTTACTAACATAAAATCAGCAAAAGCAGCCCCAAGGGTGGCGCCATCCGAATGGAACTTCCCCTTTATTGTGTTGTATGTCACCACGCTTTGCTAGAGCTTTTTTTTTTCACGGTCGTGTGTAGGCAAGGCCGTTTTAACGATCGGGTTGAAAAAAAAACATTCTTTCTAGACCATTTTTTACAACCCGAAAAATGGTCATGTGTATGCGGCATTAGACTCTTAATAAGAAAAATGTACTCTTTAATCAAGGTGACGTTCATTGGTGGCGTGATTTTTTTATTTTTTATAGATGCACTTTAACGGAAAACATTTGCCAGTAAAAGCAATAATTAATGTAGCACAATATGACTGCTAGAAGTATCTCGAATGGCTGGAAATGATATAATGAAGTATAAAAAGCCTTACCATTGTTTTCAGTTAGATAATGCATGTTCACCACTGCACATTGCAGATAAGGAAGTCTGAATTCTAAGCACAGGCTCCAACAAGCTTACAACTCTTGCCCAAATGAACTATAATGATGCTCATAACTGACATAGGATGCTATAGAATATAAACTTCCTGATATTTAGATTATATTTCACATACAGTAATTACAATTTCTACATGAATCCTTTTCCCATTTTTCAATTTCGGCAAGTGGCGTTCAATAAGGTTCACATTACAAAACTGAGCATGCAGATGATTTATAGCCGACAGGCTTTTGACTAGCAAAACATATCAATTGAACATTATCTGGGTGTCCAGTGTCTTCCTTGGATGTATTGTAGGCTTGGTTGGCAGAAGACCCACATCACTGAACATTCTGCATGTTAAAGTAGATCTAAACCCTAACTAGATGATATTTAACTTGTAATAAGAGTGCTAGACGTGCTCCTACTCAGCCATTCTTCCTTTCCGGCTGGGCTCTGAGGAAGGAGGTATTCATTCGAAACGTGTCAGACAGTGGTGGCCCCTGTGATCTCCTCCGTGACCATCTGGAGTTCATCTGTCTTAGACCAATTGCTGCGATTGGAGACTATTTACACGGCAAGTTATCTACCTATGTTTGTGAGTAGTTTTCCTTTTACCTACTTTTAATAAAAATATATACAAAGGATAATGCCCAAGACTGCTGCACCCTTTTCTTCTTTTTATTCTTCCTTTGCGACCTCATTATAGATGATTGCCAGGCAATGGCCTACACCAGGGATAGGCAATTAGCGGACCTCCAGCTGTTGCAAAACTACAAGTTCCATGAGGCATAGCAAGACTCTGACAGCCACAAGCATGACACACAGAGGCAGAGGCATGATTGGACTTGTAGTTTTGCAACAGCTGGAGGTCCGCTAATTGCATATCACTGGCCTACACTGTTGGCTATGCCCCTGCTTTTACTTTGCGGTACAGTGGGAAGTTTTCTTGTTGCTCGGCCTGTTCCACCTTCTCTGCCCTGATTGGCCATCAGGACGTTGGTGCCCTTTTTGACCCAAGGCTTGTGATAGAATTTGCTGCCTGGCTCCTGTACTTTGTGCCATGATTTGACTCTGGATAGCTTCTATTACTGACCCTTGCCTGGATAATGATTATTCTTCTAATTGGCGATTGCCTCGACCCTTATAGACAAGAGGAAAGGATTCACCGCTCCAGGTGAGCCTTGTAGACAATTAGGAACGATAGGATTACCCAAGTGCTGGCGATGCACGTAGCAATAGCAACAAAGGGAGGAAGAGATCTTTGAAAAAAGATGGTGTTTATTGTCAAACTGGAACATGTACAATCACCACAACCACAAGACAGGACAGCAGACGCGTTTCGCACTTAGCTAGTGCTTAGTCATCTTGACTAAGCACTAGCTAAGTGCGAAACGCGTCGGCTGTCCTGTCTTGTGGTTGTGGTGATTGTACATGTTGCAGTTTGACAATAAACACTATCTTTTTTTAAAGATCTCTTGGAGTGCGCTGTCCATCTTCCTCCCTTTGTTGCTATTGCCTCGACCCTTGCTTGGATATGAATGTTCTTCTGATTGCCACCTGCCATGACCTTCGCTGGATACAGATACTCTTCTGTTTGCCGCCTGCCTCGGCCCCTTTTACTGGATAATGAACTATGCTACTATCTGCTGTCTTTTCAGATCACTGAAAGTTTGGTATCCCACCAGCCTCGGTTGTTCCTGCACACAGCATCGTCCTTGAACCTTACCATCTTAACCACTTGCCGACCGCTGCACGCCGACACACGCCGGCACAATGGCAGAAGTGAGTGAGTGAGTGAAAAACTTATAGAGCGCAACACTTGCGAACTGAATCGCCTCTGGGCGCTATTTCCATTCCTTGGATAAAGGAAGGCTCTGCCTTCAGAAGAGATGAGTTTTAATCATTCTCCTGAAGGCCAAGTGGTCCGACTCCATTCGGATGGTGGTTGGTAGTGCATTCCACAGTCGCGGTCCTTGGACAGCAAATCTCCGATCTCCTTTGGATTTGTATCTTGTCTTTGGGATGTACAGTAGGTTCTGATTTGTGGATCGCAGAATGCGATTGGGGTTGTGGGCTTTTATTTGGTGGACAAATGGACGTACCTGTACATCCCCTTTAAGAAGCCGCGTGGTGGGTGCGCACTCTCCGTGAATGTGCCCACGGAACCCGCAGACTCAATGTTCGCCGGCGGCCCGCGTCATGTCACAGAGAGGCAGAACGGGGAGATGTAAATGTAGATGTAAACAAGGCATTTCTCTATTCTGCCTAGTGACAGGACAGTTATCACTGTCGTGTCACTTGTAGCCAACCTTCCCACAGTTAAAATCACTCCCTAGGACACTCTTAACCCCTTAAAGGGGTTGTAAAAGTCCTTCTTTTATTTTCTAAATTGGTTCCTTTAAGCTAGTGCATTATTGGTTCACCTACCTTTTCCTTTGATTTCCCTTCTAAATGTTTTTTTTCTTTGTTTGAATTTCTAACTTCCTGTTTCTCCTCAGTAAGCTTTCCACCATCATCTGAGCGGTGGAAAGTCATTTGGAACAGCTTACTGGACAGCTTACTGAGGAACAGGAAGTGAGAAATTCAGACAAAGAAAAAAAACATTTAGAAGGGAAGTTGAAGGAAAAGGTAAGTGAACAAATAATGCACTAGCTTAAAGTAACCTATTTAGAAAATAAAAAACAAACCTTTACAACCCCTTTAAACGCCCCCTAGTGTTTAACCCATTCCCTGCCAGTGTCATTTTCACAGTAATCAGTGCATTTTTATAGCGTCAAAAGTCTGATGTGTCCGCCATAATGTCGCAGTCACAATACAAATCGCAGATCGCCGCCGCCATTACTAATAAAAAAATATATATATAAAAAATGCCATAAATCTATCCCCTATTTTGTAGACGCTATAACTTTTGCGCAAACCAATCAATACACGCTTATTGCGATTGTTATTACCAAAAATATGTAGAATACATATCGGCCCAAGCCAAGAAAAAAAATTGCTTTAAAAAAAAATGGTTATATTTATTATAGCAAAAAGTACAAAATATTGTGTTTTTTTTTTCAAAATGACTGCTCTTATTTTGAGTGAGAACTTGTATAGCGCTGCAAATGCGAACTAAATAGCGCAAAAAATTTAAATCGCAGAGATGATCAAATACCACCAAAACACGAAATGAAAGCTCTATTTGTGGGATCATTTTGGGTACAGCTTCGCACTACCGCGTAATTGTCAGTTAAAGCGACGCAGTGCCGAATCGCAAAAAATGGCCTGGTCATTCAGCAGCCAAATCTTCCGGGGCTGAAGCCCTCTGAAGTGGTATATGGACTTCCTCAGGGTTGTTGGAGAGGTTCACAGTTCTACACATATAGCACTGTGGCTTAAAGGATCACTAAAGGAAATTTTTTTTTTAGCTAAATAGCTTTCTTTACCTTACTGCAGTACTGGTTTGATGTCCTTATTGTTCGTTTTTGCTTTGAATCCTGCTCTGAACTCCACACTTCCTGCTTGTCTGTTTCCTTATAACCACAGTGCTGGGAGCTTTCTCACGGTGGTCTAAGCTGTCATTACTGTGTGTCTAAAACTTCCCAGAACCAATCAGATTCATTTTAAAAACAAAACACTGCCCTGGATTTGTTTGTTTTTGTTCTGTGTGTCTATTTCTACTTCACAGAAACATGAAGCCAGTTCAAAAGTGAAACTAACCTGCAGGCACATTATATCATTGATTTTTATCTATTTTTAATCATTTTGAAAAGGAATCTGTTAACTTTTATGTCTCTATACCCTGTAAACAGTCGTTTCAGCCAAAAACAATTTTTCCATTAGTGACCCTTTAAGTTCTGGGGCATCCATGTACCAGCAAGCATACAAGGCTTGTGGGAAAAGTGGCTGCTGGAACTGAAACTGCACAAAAGCCTTGCTATTTTTACAGGACTCCAACTAAACTACCTTAGGTTTGCAGAAGCACAGTGTATTAAAAATGGCATTTTTTTTTAATTTTGCAATCAGGGGAAAATCACCAGGTAATACTGAGACAGGACTCTAGTAAAAAAAACAATGAAAAAAAAAAATCAACATGTGTTGCAAAACTCACCTTCACTCCAATTTTCTCCCCAGCAGTAATTTTCTGCCACTAGATGTTCTCAGCCGTTACATTCTTTGTCATTCAACCAACTTCCTCTGAGCCCAGGCTGTCCGAGACCAGTCTCCAGCTTGCAACTGGTCAGTGAAGGCAAAGCAGCTCAGACCTCACGTGTCTGTCACTCTGCTTTCTTATACTATCAGCATGCTCATCGTTGGCTCATAAACTGATTGTGCTGCTTCTTATGAGCTCTGCTTTACAAGAACTGCAATACATGAGTGCGTGCTACACTGTTTTCATTTTATTTTATAAGAAAGTACAAATGTGCTGTAACAATCAGCAACCAGGCATATTTTCTATTATAAAACAAAAGCAAGCCCTTAGGACCCACCCCCGTGATGCAATGTCATGTGAGCACACCAAGCTCGCCTCACCATTTTAGAACAAGATGTGCCAGATTCGGGGGGATTCATGCCTATAATGTCTGTGACCGTGATGCTGAAAGGCATTTCTTCCACACCCAATGTACAATAAATGGATGTTGCTCCTGCATGTCATTCTCAGCACAGTGCGCGCTGCAATGCTCTTGAGATATTTGTTATAAAACAGGTTGCTGGGTGGTGTTGATTCGAACAGCTGGTCGTCATGCTAACTATGTCCAACTGATTCATGTTTGGCAATTTATTCCAAATGTAATTGGACAGAACCACTGACATCATATTAACAGACTTGTTTTTCAAAATATATATGACAAAGCGTAAAAACACAAGATAAAGAAAATGGCTGACGTCTAAGCCAAGAACACTAACGGATAATAGAATTATATGTACATTCATTTTATTAAAGGGGTTGCAAAGTTTTTTTTTTTTTTTTTATAACAGTCATGGTATATGGACCCCTGCTCGCCCCTGGTGCCGATGCGAGTGCCCGGCAGGAACGATCACCGCCGGGCACCCGCGATCGCTCGTTTACACACACAGCTCCTGGTCCTTTCAAGGGGAGAAATGACTGATCGCATGTTCATACAATGTATGAACAGCGATCTGTCATTTCCCCTAGTCAGTCCCACCCCCCTTTAGTTAGAACACAATGAGGGAACATAATTAACCCCTTCCTCGTCCCTAGTGTCAACCCCTTCCCTGCCAGTGTCATTTTTACAGTAATCAGTAATATTTTTATAGCATCTACAAAATAGGGGATAGATTTATGGCATTTATATTTTTTTTTTTAACTAGTAATGGCGGCGAGCTGCGATTTTTATTGTGACGGACATATCGGACACTTTCGTCATGTTTTTGGGACCATTGACACTTAAAGCGGAGGTTCACCCTAAATATACTATGTCCCATGTGATCCAGCATACTGGGGTCAGCGCCAGTATGCTGTTTTTTTTTTTTTTTTTTTTTTTAATTGGTCCACTTACTGTGTAATCCTTAATTTTCATTTATTTCCCCCGCGGCGGATGGCGCCGTTATAGCCCGTCACGGCTTCCGAAAATAGCCGATTTAGGACTCGGGTATTTCCTGCGCAATACGGCGCCTGCGCACAGACCAAGGAGCTGACTGCGCAGGCGCCGTATTTCTCGGAAATACCCGAGTCCTAAATCGGCTATTTTCGGAGCCATGACGGGCTATAACGGCGCCATCCACCGCGGGGGAAATAAATGAAAATTAAGGATTACACAGTAAGTGGACCAATAAAAAAAAATAAAAAAACAGCATACTGGCACTGACACCAGTATGCTGGATCACATTAGGGTGAACCACCGCTTTAAACAGCGATTAGTGCTATAAAACTGCACTGATTACTGTGTAAATGTGACTGGCAGGGAAGGGGTTAACACTAGGGGGCGCTTAATGGGTTAAATATGTTCCCTAGGGAGTGCTTCTAACTGTAGGGAGAGGGGACTCACAAGGAGAGGAGACCGATCTGTGTTCCTCTATACTGGGGACACACATCGTTCTCCTCTCCTCTGACAGGACGTAGATCCATGGTCATGCCGTGATCGCGGGCAATCGCGGGTGCCTGGCAGACATCACGGCCGCTGGGCACGCGCACCGGGTGCACCCAGAGGGGGAGGGTTCCTGCTGACGTCATTTTACAATGACTCGGTAAGGAAGGGGCTAATGTTATGATGAATATTAATTTAACTTTCCTTTGGTTTACTAACACCCCCCAAAAGGAATATTTTTATTAACCAATTGCCTGCCTGTTATGGTTTCTGCCAGTGCTACGTTCATCTAATGTTACACACTGAGCGCTGACATTGTTTTTTCTTGCTGTCATCCATAATCTCCGTTATGGTTATTGTTCAGCTGATATACAACCCATTCATTTAACTGTATTATTACATTTCTTCACGTGACCTGCAGTTGAGCGCTGATAATAATGTTAATATTGTAATATATCCTTACAAGTTACTCTGAGTCTAGTGAAAATCAGTTCATGATATAAAAACGTTAAAGGGGGGACATCTTCAGTAACTTGCGGCAAAGAGGTCTGAGAAATACAGTGGCCTGCTTACTTGAATAAATTCAGCTTCGGCAGCAAGTAAACATTTATATTACTCATAAATGGAAAAGGAAGCATATACACGCAGCGTAAGTGACTAAGGCAGTCTCATGTTTTCAGTGTTAACTGTTTGAGGAATTTACAATCGGCAGATCTCTGACACATGCAGAAATATAGGGTGAACTTATTATAGACATGCCTTAGAAACTAAGGGGTCATTTTCCTAGTTATGTTGTCAACATTTCAGAATCAAACAGCCTTTATCACAGCAGTAGTTTGGGTGGTCTGAAAAGCACACTGACTAGTTACAAGAAGATGGAGGGACAGCTGCACCGAAGACTGGATGTTGACCAAAGGGCAACAGCCCACAATTCTGTGGCAAAATGTTCATCAGTTGAACGATCTTAGTCCCTTGATGAATGTAACAGGGTTTGACAAATTTTCTTGGAATCTAGGAGCCAGCTAAAAAAGTTAGGAGCCAGAAAACGCACCCCTTCCCGCCCACCTCGCGCCCAGAAGCGAACGCATACGTGAGTAGCGCCCACGTAGGTAAACGGTATTCAAACCACACATGTGAGGTATCGCTGCGATTGGTAGAGCGAGAGCAATAATTCTAGCTCTAGACCTCCTCTGTAACTCAAAACATGCAACCCAAAGATTTTTTAAAACGTCGCCTATGGAGATTTTAAAGGGTAAAAGTTTGTCGCTATTCCACGAGCAGACGCAATTTTGAAGCGTGACATGTTGGGTATCAATTTTACTCTTTCACAATTTTATCTTTCACAATAAAAAAAAAATGGGCTAACTTTACTGTTGTCTTATTTTTTTATTAAAAAAAGTGCGCTTGTAATTGAGGCCGCGGCTATGCGGCCTTCTGCAGGCCTAAGCTTCCTTCTGTAAAGGCCGCAAAGCCTGCTTGGATTGGCAGAGATTGTTACTCCAATCCGAGCAGGCTTAACAGGCTCTAGTCATCAACAGAGTGCATTGCCCACAGGATTGGCTAAGCAGTGCAGATATACTGAATTACATACAGCTTTACAGAGCACCCGGCGAGCTGATATCTATTGGGCAGCTGCTTCATCCAGCGTATAAGGCGACCCCTGGTTTTTGGCTGTGTAATTCTGGTGTAAAATGTCGTCTTTTACGCCGGAAAATATGGTATTTATATTGGGAGCTTCTTTTTTTTTCACAGTGGTTTTTCAGTTACACGTTTCACTCTTTTGTTTATATCATTAATTTCTCTCCTATCCTTGGAGTACCACATGTTGGGCTCTATGCATACACTTCACCTGATCACCAGTCTGAATTCTGCTCTCTACTTAGTGGTTTTGGTTTAACCCATGTTCTTTCATCCACATTTGCTCCTAGGTGCCTAGTAACTAATCATACAGTATATTTTATTTATTAGACACCTTTGAAGCAGCGCTGTGCACTATCAGCGACATCAACATGGAAATCCTCATGCCTTTGGTGAGTTGTAGGCACGAGCCCGGCCTACCTGTGGGTCCTCACTGCCACAGCTCCTGGGATAGACACTTGAGATGGTCCCTTTTCGTCCAGTACCACGTGTTTATACTCTGAAGCCTCATACACACACGTACAGGATTCCCGGCGGTAAAAAGTCTGCCGGGAAACCCAAGGGGAAAACCAAGAACCTGCTCTGTATCTTTTTCCCCCTTACACACGACCGGGTTTCCCAACAGGAAAACTGCCATGAGAGCATTGGTCGAGAATCCCGGCCGTGTGTATGCTCCATCACAGTGTTTCCCATAGGAAAACTGCCGGGTTAAAAATCCTGGTGGGAAAAAAGAGAGCTGGTTCTCTTTTCCTGTCGGGAAAACTGAGATGGAGCCTACACACGGCCGTTTTTCCCAGCCAAAAGCTCTCATGGCAGTTTTCCCGATGGAAAAACTGGTCGTGTGTACGAGGCTTGAGCCTATATGTAAGTAGGGGGATGGTTATTCTCTTTTCTCCTGGCTCATCTTGCTCTCTTTTCTCCTTTTTTATTTTCCCCATTATTAGGGTTCAACATTAGATCATACAGGCCTTTAGATTTTTTCTACAGATACACTTTATGCATCCGCTCCTGATGAAGTGGAACATATCCACGAAACGCGTTGAGCTGCTCAAGATCCATATATGTTTTTTAAAATATGATGTCATATAATTTTTGACTTTTTAATGATCTTTTATTTGGAGCCATATTGGCTCATGATATCATATTCTTAATAGTGGCATGATGATACCCTGACATATAGATGTACTGTAATAGGTCATGTGTGTGTATAAGAATAAATTATTCACATTGATTTATGTACGAATTGGATGTGCTATGCCATGTGTACTTGTTTAAATAAATAAGATCCATTATCCAGTTTCTTTCATGTGCCTCATTCAAAGTCCCAAAACTCTTCATTGATACACAAAGCTCATTGTGATTTTCTTGCTTGGAGCCCACCCGGGTTTCTGCCAATGAGAGAAAAAAAATTGCAGTTGACATTGGTAATTATCCTGGCTTCCACTTGTGGCAAAGGTGACATTACCCCTTCCAGCAGAAGCCTGGGCACTGTGGAGTGCCCAAAATCTCTACTGCAGTTCTGGAGCGTCTTCTCGGGGGTCCTCAGAAATACCCAGGATCTTGTCATAAATTATGGTGACATTACACTCTGCAGTACTGAAGCCTGGGTAAGGTAAGTATAATTACTAACCGATACAGGCTTTTCTTTAAATGTGTAGCAGAGAAACCTTTCTGGGAAGACGTACACGACCAAATTAAGATAGTGACCGGGACGGAGGTTCCTTTCTCCCTGCTGCATGTCCCCCCAACCCCCCTCCGACCCCTCCGACACTATAAGAAAAGTGTGCTGCCTCATCTGCTTAACGCAGCCAGGCGCTTGCTCACGCTCCACTGGAAAAAAGCCAGAATTCCTACTCGAGTGGAGTGGATTGATGGGGTGAATGCGGTCAGGGAAGCTGAGGATTGGAGAGCGACCTGCCATGACACTAGAGATCTGCTCCACAGCATATGGACGCCCTGGTCAGATTACGCCTCTGACCCCGCCTTTGTCCCGTCCAGTCCAGACATCGCCTTACTGGAGCTATTAGACCCTTTCCTTAGGACTCGTAGGCTAATGGACACTTAGAAAATTAAATAATTTCCCTATTGCTGGCTATATCTATGGACCCAAACCTCTGATTGGACCGACTTTGGCGTGCCGTGCTCGGCGTGGAGAACCGCTCAACTCCCCATTGGACTGCAGGTACACCTGGACTCTCTTTGCCTGACTTTCACCCCTTTCCTCTTTTCCTATCCTCCATTTTTTTTAACACTGCTTCTTCTCTTTCTCTTCCTCCCCCAATCCCATGTTTTATGTTGTATTTACTACCGCAAGAAACCGATCGGGAATTCTAATGAGCGGTCAGGGGTCGACATGGCTTCACAGAGCCTCAGGGCACATGAACCTGTCCCTAGCCTGTAGGGGACACTGGTGGTTTCATGTGCATGCCCTGACTGCCGCATTTGGCGCCCTTGGTTTGCTGGAGGCCATTGTGCCCCCCCTCCTGCCCCGGCCGTAGACCATGGGCCCACGTGTTTCAAAAACCTCTGGGGGCGGTCTCCGGGCCCATCTTCGGATGGCGGAAACTCAATGCTATATGTGTTGCCTACACACTCATGACTGGTCGTCATTGCATCACCCGCTAAGAACTTATATTCTCCCCCGATACGGTGCAGATTACGAGCCCCCTGTTTGGTGCTCGCTGATATAGCATTGTTTGTTTGTTTATGTTTTTATCTGTTTAACGGGTCCCTTCGGGATACTGGTGCTTATGTGACCCTGCGTGGTCTAAGTTGGCCTCGGCCTACATCATTGCTGTTGGACATGTCTTGTATGTGTTGTATGTGAAAATGGCAATAAACTTGATTGTACAAAAAAAAATGTTCAGCAGAGTTTTGCCCAGGGGAGGGGGAACCGTGAAAGAGAGAAGACAGTGCTTGATAGGGCAAGGTCCGCTTTAAGGAAAACATCTGTCTGGCACAGGCTATTCCACCCATAGCTCAGTGTTTCTACTGCATTACTTCATTGTTGATATAATATTGTTTTAAAAGTATCCAGCCATTTTATAAGCACATTTACAATGTTACAAGGGACTGGAAATCCATTTACTTCAGTATTATAGTTACTTGAAAATAACGGCCAGTCCCACTTCAAAAACCTATTACTTAACCACTTCCCGACCGCCGCACGCACATATACATTGACACAATGGCACTCCTGGGCAGAAGGATGTATATATATATATATATACACGTCCCCTTTAAGAAAGCGCCATTGTGCATGTGCGCGCGCCGCAAGTTCCGTGAACTCGACAACTGGTCCCGCGGACTCGATCGCCGCGGGGATACTCACGATCGTCTCACGTAGTGATAGAGCGGGGAGATGCTAATGTAAACAAGCATCTCCCCGCTCTGCCTTGTGACAATGACAGTGATCACCGCTTCATGTAATCGGAAGAGGTGATCACTGTTTTGTCACAAGTAGCCCATCTCCCCTACAGTAAGAATCGCTCACTAGGGCACACTTAAGCCCCACAACGCCACCTAGTGTTAACCCCTTTACTGCCAGTGACATTTTCACAGTAATCAGCGCATTTTTATAGCACTTTTCGATGTGAAAATTACAATGGTCCCAAAAATGTGTCAAAAGTGTCCGATGTGTCCGTTATAATGTCGCAGTCATGATAAAAATCGCTGATCGCCACCATTACTAGTAAAAAAAAATATTAGTAAATGCCATAAAACTATCCCCTATTTGTAGATGCTATAACTTTTGTGCAAACCAATCAATAAACGCTTATTGCAATTTTTTTTACCAAAAATATGTAGAAAAATACGTATTAACCTAAACCGAGGTAAAAAAATGATTTATATTTTTTTTATATATTTTTTGGGGGATATTTATTGTAGCAAAATGTAAAAAGTATTGCATTTTTTTCAAAATTGTCGCTCTATTTTTGTTTTTGGCGCAAAAAAAAAAACGGTGATCACATACCACCAAAAGAAAGCTCTATTTGTGGAAAAAAATACGTAAATTTTGTATGGGAGCCACGTCACACGACGCAATTGTCAGTTAAAGCGGCGCAGTGCCGAATCACAAAAAGTGCTCTGGTCATTTAGCACCAAAATGGTCCGGGGCTTAAGTGGTTAAATGTTTTTAGTTTTGGATAGAGTGGAAGAGTGGAGAGGGATTGGAACACCTGTCAGGTTTATATTGATAACTTTGTGTAGTTGTTAGGGAGATTACCCTTTGTATTTGCCCTGTTTACTATTATCAGAGACAGTGAAAGTGAAACAAAATCCCACATTTTGGGTTGTCATCAGAATGGGAATAAAGAGGAAATCTTCCAGTGGGGATGCTAGTTATGGTGACAACCAGGAATTCCCTCATTTTGGAGTGAGCTCTGACTTCCTGTTTGGCTATGCAACAGGAAGTGAAGTTAAATCTTCCCAATGGGACACAGATGAATGCATTTAGTTCTACTTTAACCACTTAAGGACCGGACCAATATGCTGCTAAATGACCCAAGGGGTTTTTACAATTCGGCACTGTGTCGCTTTAACAGACAATTGCGCAGTCATGCGACGTGGCTCCCAAACAAAATTTGCATCCTTTTCTTCCCACAAATAGAGCTTTCTTTTGGTGGTATTTGATCGCCTCTGCGATTTTTATTTTTTTTGCGCTATATACAAAAATAGAGCGACCATTTTGAAAAAAAAACAATATTTTTTACTTTTTGTTATAAGAAAAATCAAATAAACTAAATTTTAGTGAAACATTTAGGCCAAAATGTATTCAGCCACATGTCTTTATTTAAAAAAAATCACAATAAAAAAAAAATAGCTACCTAGCGGGAACAGCGACACTAATACAGCGATCAGAAAAATGATCGCTTAGTGACACTGGCAATAGGGAGTGAAAGGGTTAACTAGGGCGGTGATCAAGGGGTTAAAACTTTATTAGGGGGGGTACGGGGGTACCCTGGACCTAACACTAACTGCCTGTCACACTGACACTAAATGCAGTGATCAGTACATATATGATCACTGCATTCAGTGACACTGTGACAGGGTGGTGAGGGGGGGGGGGGGTGATCGCAAGGGGTTAATGTGCCTGTGTGTACTGGTGTCAGTGTAGTGTTGTGCAGACTCACTGTGTGATGTGATCTCTCCTCAGCGGCGGTTGAAAATACCGCTGAGAGGAGAGATCACATCACTTCCCTCTTCCTGTGTTTACACAGGAGGAGGAAGTGCACTGCAGGGGGAGCGCGCGGATTGGCTGGGAGCGATCCGGAGGGGGCGGACAAAAACGAACAGCCGCCCCCTCATCCCGTATCGCTCGGCCAGCACCCTGAAACGCTGCATATACCGTGGGGGGCGGGGGTCCCGATCGGACCCCCGACCCACGTCTAGGCAGGCACGTACAGGTACGTTGATGTGCCTGTCCGTGCCTTTCTGCCGAAGTATATGTACATGCGGCGGTCCTTAAGTGGTTAAATGAAAAAGCATACAGTATATATACAGTATATGCTTCTTCTACTACCAAAATAAAGAACCACAAATAACCAAACATTTGCTGCAATCTGTGGACTTCCTTTGCTAGTCTCCTTCCTCTTCTTTTCTGCTATGCAAACATCAATCACCCACAAAAGTGGTTCAACCATGATTGACACCCTCAGTAACTAACTGAAAAAGGAATGCCATTCCCGCCACCATTGTAACCACTTTAATACTAATATTTCAAACACGCTGCCCACTCACCTATTCAGTTCACAGCATGGCTGGGAGACAGAGACTGGTGAGGAATGTTAAGTCGGAGTGGCTGGGGGAGACCCTATCTCCAGATTCGGGGACTAGGCTAGGGTTGCCACCCGTCCGGTTTTGACCCGGACAGTCCGGGTTTTGAGACATGTGCCCGGGTTTCCACCCGCCGAAAACCCAGGCACACATTCCACCGTCATGTGGCCAGTGGAAGCAGATCTCCGACCCTGGCCACAACATAAGAAGAGAGGCACCGCGGCCGCGCATCCCGTGCCCGCTATCACTGTGACTAGATGTCATTTGGCGGCTTTTCAGCGTCGGCGCGCTCTCTGAGCCCAGCGGGTGTCGGGTGCCCTGATTGACAGAACCGGTCATGACCCGTGGGGTCTGTGATTGGCCGGGCGGAGGCTGCTGGTCACATGTGGAGGCGGGGCTGGACTAGTCTGTGGAGAATCATGCCTGCAGCCTGCTTGTTACCGAGTCCCGCCTCACGCTGTGAGTTTCCTAAGGTTGCTCTCATCTGCTCTGTCAGCCCCCTTCCTGTAAATCACTCCTCTCTGCCACCCCCTCCTCCTCTGTCACCCCCCCACCTCCTCTGTCACCCCCCTCCTCCTCTGTCACCCACCCTCCTCCTCTGTCACCCACCCTCCTCCTCTGTCACCCCCCCCACCTCCTCTGTCACCCCCCCCACCTCCTCTGTCACCCCCCCTCCTCCTCTGTCACCCACCCTCCTCCTCTGTCACCCACCCTCCTCCTCTGCCACCCCCTCCTCCTCTGTCACCCCCCCTCCTCCTCTGCCACTTCCCCTCCTCTCTGCCACCCCCTCCTCCTCTGTCACCCCCCCCACCTCCTCTGTCACCCCCCCTCCTCCTCCTCTGTCACCCCCCCTCCTCCTCTGCCACTTCCCCTCCTCTCTGTCACCCCCACCTCCTCTCTGTCACCCCCTCCTCCTCTCTGTCACCCCCTCCTCCTCTCTGTCACCCCCTCCTCCTCTCTGTCACCCCCACCTCCTCTCTGTCACCCCCTCCTCCTCTCTGTCACCCCCTCCTCCTCTCTGTCACCCCCTTCTCTCTGTCAGTCTGTCACCCCCACCTCCTCTCTGTCACCCCCACCTCCTCTCTGTCAACCCCACCTCCTCTCTGTCACCCCCCTCCTCCTCTCTGTCACCCCCTCACCTCCTCTGTCACCCCCCCCCCCACCTCCTCTGTCACCCCCCCTCCTCCTCTGCCACCCCCACCTCCTCTCTGCCACCCCCTCCTCCTCTGTCACCCCCACCTCCTCTCTGCCACAATGCCACTCCCTCCTCCTCTGTCACCCCCCCCCACCTCCTCCTGTCACCCCCCCTCCTCCTCTGTCACCCCCACCTCCTCTCTGCCACAGTGCCACCCCCTCCTCCTCTGTCACCCCCCCCACCTCCTCCTCTGTCACCCCCCCTCCTCCTCTGTCACCCCCTCCTCCTCTGTCACCCCCCCACCTCCTCTGTCACCCCCCCCCACCTCCTCTGTCACCTCCCCTCCTCCTCTGTCACCTCCCCTCCTCCTCTGCCACTTCCCCTCCTCTCTGCCACCCCCTCCTCCTCTCTGTCACACCCTCCTCCTCTCTGTCACCCCCTCCTCCTCTCTGTCACCCCCTCCTCCTCTCTGTCACCCCCTTCTCTCTGTCAGTCTGTCACCCCCACCTCCTCTCTGTCACCCCCACCTCCTCTCTGTCACCCCACCTCCTCTCTGTCACCCCCTCCTCCTCTCTGTCACCCCCTCCTCCTCTCTGGCACCCCCACCTCCTCTCTGCCACCCTCTCCTCCTCTGTCACCCCCCCATCTCCTCTGCCACTTCCCCTCCTCTCTGTCACCCCCACCTCCTCTCTGCCACAGTGCCACCCCCTCCTCCTCTGTCACCCCCACCCCCTCCTCCTCTGTCACCCCCACCCCCTCCTCCTCTCTGTCACCCCCTCCTCCTCTCTGTCACCCCCTCCTCCTCTCTGTCACCCCCCACCTCCTCTGCCACCCCCACCTCCTCTCTGCCACCCCCTCCTCCTCTGTCACCCCCCCTCCTCCTCTGCCACTTCCCCTCCTCTCTGTCACCCCCACCTCCTCTCTGTCATCCCCACCTCCTCTCTGTCACCCCCCTCCTCCTCCTCTTCTCTGTCACCCCACTCCTTTTACTCTCTGTCAGCTACCCCCAAACAACGCGCACCCCCTTTCTTCCCCTGCTCCTCTGTCACCTCCCCTCCTCCTCTGCCACTTCCCCTCCTCTCTGCCACCCCCTCCTCCTCTCTGTCACACCCTCCTCCTCTCTGTCACCCCCTCCTCCTCTCTGTCACCCCCTCCTCCTCTCTGTCACCCCCTTCTCTCTGTCAGTCTGTCACCCCCACCTCCTCTCTGTCACCCCCACCTCCTCTCTGTCACCCCACCTCCTCTCTGTCACCCCCTCCTCCTCTCTGTCACCCCCTCCTCCTCTCTGGCACCCCCACCTCCTCTCTGGCACCCTCTCCTCCTCTGTCACCCCCCCATCTCCTCTGCCACTTCCCCTCCTCTCTGTCACCCCCACCTCCTCTCTGCCACAGTGCCACCCCCTCCTCCTCTGTCACCCCCACCCCCTCCTCCTCTGTCACCCCCACCCCCTCCTCCTCTCTGTCACCCCCTCCTCCTCTCTGTCACCCCCTCCTCCTCTCTGTCACCCCCCACCTCCTCTGCCACCCCCACCTCCTCTCTGCCACCCCCTCCTCCTCTGTCACCCCCCCTCCTCCTCTGCCACTTCCCCTCCTCTCTGTCACCCCCACCTCCTCTCTGTCATCCCCACCTCCTCTCTGTCACCCCCCTCCTCCTCCTCTTCTCTGTCACCCCACTCCTTTTACTCTCTGTCAGCTACCCCCAAACAACGCGCACCCCCTTTCTTCCCCTGCTCCAGTGGGGCTAATGTCCTGCAGCTGGGTCATACAGCACTGTCTGTGCGCTCTCTCTCCCACCCAGCCACCGGCGCCACCAGAGACAGTGAATGGAGGGCCACTGGACTGGGACGTTTTTGCGGGAGAAAGCATGATATTAAAGACTGCGCCCCCTAACAGGTTCACACACATATTTGCAGCGGCTCCTAGAAGGTAATTTTTTTTGTCTTACTGTAATGTAGGTTTCTATTGGGGGCACGGGCACTGTCTGATTAATGTTATTTTCTTCTCCATTTGTGGGGTGCCTGTGGACTGCTTTGAATTTTTTGGGGCTTTTTTTGTAATTAAATGGAGCTTGAAAGGGTTGTATTATGCATAGTGCCACTTTGTAAACAGTTTGTATGGTGTTGGGTTCAGTAGAGCTGATTCAGGTCTTTGGATGGAGGTACACTGCCCTACGTACTGACAGCGTCCACTGCCCTACTGGCATCTTCCACTGCCCTACTGGCATCTTCCACTGCCCTACTGACAGCGTCCACTGCCCTACTGACACATCCACTGCCCTACTGACACCGTTCATTCTGATTACTACTCTCTTTGAGTAACCCACAAGGTGTCCCAGGTATTTTACAATCCTATAGTGCGTACTACAAAAAAATTGGCGTGCGCCGCAAAAGTGTTCGGGTTTGGCTTGCAGAAAAGGTGGCAACCCTAGACTAGGCCGAAGCCGCGGCCTTGCCTAAAAACTCCTGCCCCCAGCTCCTCAGGACCGGCACGGTGTCAGCGCCGGTCCTGGGGAGCTGCGGGCAGGAGTTTATAGGCGAGGCCGTGGCTTCGGCCTAGTCCGCTACATCCGGCCTCGTGGACCAGACCCAAAGCTGCGGCCTTGCCTAAAAACTCCTGCCCACAGCTCCTCAGGACCGGCGTGGTGTCAGCTTTGGTCCTGGGAAAAAAAAAAAACGAACAAATCGATTTTTTGAAAATATGAATCGATTTGACCTACCAACTAATACTATGTATTGCTTTCTTACGTACCGTTCAGTCTTTAGGGATGGACGTTCCCAGACTTTTCTACCCTTCTTTTTTACTTAGAAAAACAGGTTTCCAGAGAATCAGTTGAAAAATGCAAAAGGAAAATGTTCAGGCTGGCCAAAAATAAGTAAGCATCTGCAAACCTGAAATAGACAAGCATCTGTAATCCTCCTTAAAAATAAAAAAAAGGAGCGATTTAAGGACTGCAGACTTTCCAGGTAAACATGGCTCTGCAGCCTCTACAGTACAAGTATTCATTTATTCTCCTCAACAGGATGCCGCTAGGCCTTTTCCTGTTAGTGTGAATAGACATGGTCTTGTATCGCTTAAGGTACACCGAGTCATTCTACATTTCATATTCATGCTGAGGAAAATCCATCTCAGTCCCCAGAAAAGATAAACACTAAAATGATAAGGTACAATATCTATTTCGGACAGCCACAGACATAACGTCACATTTCCTCAAGTGACATTTTTAGGCTGTGTCAATACAGTAATAATATGTCCTAAGTGTCCAAGTTACTTTGGGATTTATAAATAAATGCCTATAGTAAGTGTGAGTTCCGGTACATATATATATATATATATATATATATATATATATATATATATATATATAATGTATACTACACAGGGTGTAGCTTACAGGATTGTAGCACGGGCATCTCATATCCCTTCTCTTATTAGCAGAGCTTTTTTTCTCAGAAAATAGGTGCAGGAACTCAACCATGACCCGTTCAGATTTCACAAACAGTAGAAGTGTCTTAAAAGGGCATTAAATACCAGAATTGCATTACATACAGTGTGCAGAGTTCAGGGGGTTACAAAGCAGTCACTTGTAAACACAGAAACCAGACAAGTGATTGTGGTGAGCGGGCACCAAAGGGTCTGAGCCAAAGGTGGTGGAACTGAGTTCCCCCAAGTTCCCCCAGAAAAAAAGCCCTGCTTATTAGCATTCCAAGTAAGAAGAATGCACCAGATAGCGAGGAGCTGTACTGGTTTATGATACATAGCGTACAAAGAAAGGGGCTTTGGAGCACAGGGTTTACATCTACTTTAACTACATGCTTCTTGGGCACTTATACCCCCTTCCTGCCCAGGCCAATTTTCAGCTTTCAGTGTGGTTATGCTACACTGTACCCATATGAATTTTTTATCATTTTCTTCACACAAATAGTTTTCTTTTGGTGGTAATTAATCACTACTGGGTTTTTTACTTTCTGCTAAACGAAAAAAGACAGAAAATGTGTAAAAAGAAAAAGTTTTTGTAGTTTGTTTTACATTTTTGCAAACAGGTAATTTTTCTCCTTCACTGATGTGCACTGATGAGGCTGCACTGATAGGCATTGATAAGCTGCACTGATAACGCGGGACACTGACAGATGGCACTGATAGGATAAACTGATAAGACAGCACTGATGAGGCGGCACTGGTGGGCACGGATCAGGAGGCACTGGTAGGTGGCACTGATGGGCACTAATAGGTGGCATTGATGAGGCTACACTGATAAGACAGCACTGATGGGCACTGATAAGGCGGCACGGATCAGGAGGCACTGATGGACACTGAAAGGTGGCACTGAAGAGCAACGATAGGCGGCACTGATAGGTGCCACTGATAGGCAGCACTAAAAGGTGGCATGTGTAGGTGCACTGGTGGGCACTGGTAGGTAGCACTGATGAACACTGCTTAGCAGCAGTGGCTGTTGGTGTGTGGGACCAATGTCCCTTTTACATGAGCCAGTAATCAGCCTGTTTTTTCTCCCCATGCTATCAGCGGGAGAAAAAAAAGCAGAGTCGCATTGCCGGCACTATAGCTGCGGTGTCCAATTGCATGTATGGGGAAGGAGCGGTGGAGGAGTGGTAAACACACCGCTCCTCTCACCGCTCCAAAGATGCTGCTAGCCAGACTCTTGGAGCGGGCCTGCCCTCGGCTTTTACACTGGAGAAACAGCAACCGCTGTTTAGGGTCGGTTTGCAGGTGCTTTTTTTAGCACAATGGTGCCTGAAAACCACCCCAGGACCCTGCATTCACTATATCTGGTCTCCCAAAGTACACAGAACATGGAAATGCAAAAGCTTTAGGAAATATTAACTGCTAAATACCTTTTCTTATCAGCAGTATATGACTTCTATCAGTATGTAGTTATAGCTTGTAGGAGGAGTTTTTATTCTCCTCAGATTGTCCTATGAGGCTGCAGGACCCTTGATTCTCTGTCTGGACAGTGCTGATTGGTCCTGTGCTGATCACACGCACTCTCTAGCAATAAACACCAAACTTAGCATGCAGGTTGCCCCCAATGCTTTGTTCTATCAGAAGATAATTTGTGGACAGTGGAAAAATGGGAGGATCAGAGAAGACAGGATGAAATAATTTTTTTACACAATGCAGAGGATTAACCCCTTACTGCATATACAGACTGATTTTACTGTTGTGGGTTTACTAACACTTTAATCTCTTTTTGTTTTTGGAGATCACGGTACTTTTTCTTGCTCTGAAATCCACAATATCTCAACAACTTAGTTCCGTAAACCTGTACTTTTCATTGCTTCCCTTTCAAAACAAATGGGGTCATATCTATGATGTCACGCTGACTGGAACTAGCAGCTTATTTTGTGTTTTTGCAATCTAGTAAAAGACATTTTGCCTTTTTCATTTGTCATCCAATCCAAATGACTGTACTGTGTGTTGCCTTTACACTCACATGTTGGGTAATATAAGGAACAACAATGCCTATTATAGTGTGATATAAGGGGATAGAAAATATCTCCAGTGCTTCTTAAACTGTAATCTCTCAACATTTCTTTTTTTAACCGACTGTGTGACATACCTAGGAGACTTCATCTGGTCACACTTGGAAACACTGGGACTTCCATACAAAGTAAAGCAGAGTATCCTGTATTACACAATACTGTAGTACCGAGTCTAAAATAGCATTTCTGAATCCTAGGGGAATGCAGAATAACCTGGTGAGGAGCTGTGCTAGGAAATGCATCACTCTGCTTTTGAAGCAATCCCACACGTGGCTGGAGTCGTCTTTTACGGGAGTTGTAAGATGGCCATATATATATTAGGGCTGTGGAAATTAAAGATTCATTCCTCGTGAATTTTTTTGATCAATTAAAATTCTTTTGATCGGTACGAGTGGTGCAACGGATCATAAATGATCCGTGATCCGAACGGGTCACCATATGCGGATCGGCACACCACATGATCCGCGCAGCTCCGCTGGTGCCTCGACCATAGGAAATTCTGCGGCTTCGGCCTAGCCCCCGGAGTGGCGGCCATCTTGGTCCACCCGACGGCGGCCTAGGTGAGCCTAGAGCGGCGTGCTGACGTCATCATCTGGCCTCAACTGCTTGTGTTCGGCGGCTTCTCTGGTAAGACTAAGCAAGCACGAATCTTCCTATACAGTGGGGGAGATGTGGACCATATTACAGTGGGGGAGATGTCTGTGGATATTACAGTGTGGAGATGTCTGTGGATATTACAGTGGGAGGAGATGTCTGTGGATATTACAGTGGGGAGAAGTCTGTGGATATTACAGTTGGGGAGATGTCTGTGGATATTACAGTGGGGGAGATGTCTGTGGATATTACAGTGTGGGAGATGTGGACCATATTACAGTGGGGGAGATGTCTGTGGATATTACAGTGGGGGAGAAGTCTGTGGATATTACAGTGGGGGAGATGTCTGTGGATATTACAGTGGGGGAGATGTCTGTGGATATTACAGTGGGGGAGATGTCTGGATATTACAGAGGGGAGATGTCTGTGGATATTACAGAGGGGGAGAAGTCTGTGGATATTACAGTGGGGGAGATGTCTGTGGATTACAGTGGGGAGAAGTCTGTGGATATTACAGTGGGGGAGATGTCTGTGGATATTACAGTGGGGGAGATGTCTGTGGATATTACAGTGGGGGAGATGTCTGTGGATATTACAGTGGGGGAGATGTCTGTGGATATTACAGTGGGGGAGATGTGGACCATATTACAGTGGGGGAGATGTCTGTGGATATTACAGTGGGGGAGAAGTCTGTGGATATTACAGTGGGGGAGAAGTCTGTGGATATTACAGTGGGGGAGATGTCTGTGGATATTACAGTGGGGGAGATGTCTGGATATTACAGAGGGGAGATGTCTGTGGATATTACAGAGGGGGAGAAGTCTGTGGATATTACAGTGGGGGAGATGTCTGTGGATTACAGTGGGGAGAAGTCTGTGGATATTACAGTGGGGGAGATGTCTGTGGATATTACAGTGGGGGAGATGTCTGTGGATATTACAGAGGGGAGATGTCTGTGGATATTACAGTGGGGGAGAAGTCTGTGGATATTACAGTGGGGGAGAAGTCTGTGGATATTACAGTGGGGGAGAAGTCTGTGGATATTACAGTGGGGGAGAAGTCTGTGGATATTACAGTGGGGAGATGTCTGTGGATATTACAGTGTGGGAGATGTCTGTGGATATTACAGTGGGGGAGATGTCTGTGGATATTACAGTGGGGGAGATGTCTGTGGATATTACAGTGGGTGAGATGTCTGTGGATATTACAGTGGGGGGAAGTCTGTGGATATTACAGTGGGGAGAAGTCTGTGGATATTACAGTGGGGAGATGTCTGTGGATATTACAGTGGGGGAGATGTCTGTAGATATTACAGTGGGGGAGATGTCTGTGGATATTACAGTGGGGGAGATGTCTGTGGATATTACAGTGGGGGAGATGTCTGTGGATATTACAGTGGGGAGATGTCTGTGGATATTACAGTGGGGGAGATGTCTGTGGATATTACAGAGGGGAGATGTCTGTGGATATTACAGTGTGGGAGATGTCTGTGGATATTACAGTGGGGGAGATGTCTGTGGATATTACAGTGGGGAGAAGTCTGTGGATATTACAGTGGGGAGATGTCTGTGGATATTACAGTGGGGGAGATGTCTGTAGATATTACAGTGGGGGAGATGTCTGTGGATATTACAGTGGGGAGATGTCTGTGGATATTACAGTGGGGAGATGTCTGTGGATATTACAGTGGGGGAGATGTCTGTGGATATTACAGAGGGGGAGATGTCTGTGGATATTACAGAGGGGAGATGTATGTGGATATTACAGTGGGGGAGAAGTCTGTGGATATTACATTGGGGGAGAAGTCTGTGGATATTACAGTGGGGGAGATGTCTGTAGATATTACAGTGGGGAGATGTCTGTGGATTACAGTGGGGAGAAGTCTGTGGATATTACAGTGGGGGAGATGTCTGTGGATATTACAGTGGGGGAGATGTCTGTGGATATTACAGTGGGGGAGATGTCTGTGGATATTACAGTGGGGGAGATGTCTGTGGATATTACAGTGGGGGAGATGTCTGTGGATATTACAGTGGGGGAGATGTCTGTGGATATTACAGTGGGGGAGATGTCTGTGGATATTACAGTGGGGGAGATGTCTGTGGATATTACAGTGTGGGAGATGTGGACCATATTACAGTGGGGAGATGTCTGTGGATATTACAGTGGGGGAGAAGTCTGTGGATATTACAGTGGGGGAGAAGTCTGTGGATATTACAGTGGGGAGATGTCTGTGGATATTACAGCGGGGAGAAGTCTGTGGATATTACAGTGGGGGAGATGTCTGTGGATATTACATTGGGGGAGATGTCTGTGGATATTACAGTGGGGGAGATGTCTGTGGATAATACAGTGGGGGAGAAGTCTGTGGATATTACAGTGGGGGAGATGTCTGTGGATATTACAGTGGGGGAGATGTCTGTGGATAATACAGTGGGGGAGAAGTCTGTGGATATTACAGTGGGGACTATATATGGTGGTGATCCGAAAAATGTACGTGCGTTATAATTAATTGAAATTAGTTGATTAATCGATAATAAAGAAAAACAATTAATCGAACATGAAAATTTTAACCAGTAACAGACATAATATATATACACACACAATAACAGACTAGGTAGGTACTAGAATCAATGACTTCCCCTTGTAAAAGCAGCACACAGTTAACACACAAACACTGGTTAGGCACACAGTTAACCCCCTTGATCGCCCCAGATGTTTACCCCTTCCCAGAGTGTGTCTTTAGTACAGGGACAGTCAATATTTTTAGCACTGATCACTGTATTAGTGTCTCTGGTTCCAGGCAAAGTGTCAAAAGTGTCAGTTAGTGTCAGAATGTCCGCCGCAATAAGTCTCGCTATAAGTCACTGATCACCGCTATTACTATAGCTATAATGTTTGCATAAACCAATCAATATATTCTTATTGGGATTCTTTTTATCAAAAACATGTAGCAGAATACATATTTGTAAATGAAGAAATTAGATTTTTACATTTTTTTTATTGGATGTGCTTTATAGCAGAAAGTAGTAAATATTTGGGGCATCTTTATAAAAAAAAAACGATCGGCTCAAAAAAATAAAAAACGCAGTTGCAAATACCACCAAAAGAAAGCTCTATTTGTGGGAATAATATGACATAAATCTTATTTGGGTACAGTGTAGTACAGGCGCGCAATTTTCAGTTAAAGTAACAGAGTGCCGTATCGCAAAAAATGACCTGGTCATGAAGGGGGGTAAATATTCTGGAGGTCAAGTAATTAGACGTAGCTAACTAATATTTTGCAGAAGAATTGGAATTAGGAATAAATGTGGAAAGCAATAACGGTCTCTTTTTGCCCATAGTACAACCACAGCACACAAATGATCCTCCCCCAAGAATCTGTAATAGTCCTTGTGCCCTGCGGTAGCCAATCAGCTTTTTTATTCGATATTTAGAATAAGGTACAGGTTGCTAAGTTTAAGTGTACGCTACCCCAACATTTCATATTCCTGATATGTGCCTGGTGTACCATGTATTTGTATGAAAAAGTATCCTGTTCTCACTGCATAGCTTCCTTTGTGTGAAATCCCTGATGATCCTGTCAGTCCCCATGCTTTACTATTTTAAGCTGACCATGCTAAGCATGGAAGCACATCCATCCATCCCAACACTGTATACAACATGTGTCAAAAAAGGCTTAGGCCCGGATTCACGTAGAGAGGCGTATCTTTGTGCGGGCGTAGCGTATCTTGTTTACGCTACGCCGCCACAATGTTGAGAGGCAAGCCTGGTATTCACCAAGAAAATGCGATCAACGTTGCGCCGGCGTAGCGTATAGTTGACGGCGTAAGCCGACATAAGTCAAAGTAGGTGGAAGTGGGCGTGTAACATTTAAATGAAGCGTGACCCCATGCAAATGATGGTCTGAGCTTCAAAAAACAAACTCCGCATCCCAGTGCGCATGCTCACAGTTACATCAAAATAGCTGCCTAAGATACGTCGAACACTGCCTACGACGTGAACGTAACCTACGCCCAGCCCTATTCACGTAGTACTACATAAACAACGTAACATATGACGGCTGTTCCGACGTCCATACCTTTGCATGGGTTGCACCACCTTTAGGTGGAATAAGTTTATGCAGGACGTACGCCTTACGTAAACGGCGTATATTACAGCGACGGGCGCAAGTACGTTCGTGAATCGGTCATTTACATATCCGACGCGTAAATCAATGGAAGCGCCCCTTGCGGCCAGCTTACATATGCGCCGATACGCCGGCGTAGGCAAGTTACGTCGGGCGGAGGAAGCCTATTTTTTGATGTATCTAGCATTGGGAATCGGCGTAAAGATGCGACGGTGCACATTTGGACTTACGTTGGCGTATCTGGAGATACGTTGGCGTAAGTCTTTCGTGAATCCGGACCTTAGTCTTTAAAAGGTTAAACTGACCTCATTTACAGACAAAAGTTCACCCCTTTGATGTGTAAATGAAATGAAAATAAAAGATACAATATTTCTTTTTATCTCTCTTTCAGCACTAATGCCCCGTGCACGCGATCCAAAAATCGGACGACAGAATACAAAATCAGAAGTGATTTCATGTGTTGTAGTGTATTTATATTGTATTTTCGGACAACAACTGTACCAATTAAAAGAAAATCGCACAATCTGGTATCGCACAAGAAATTTTTTTTGTGTTTGTCCGATCGTAAAATATAGGTAGAACTGTTGTGATCAGCTCTCGAAAGCTGTGTACTAATGATCCGATTATCGTACGATCGTATCGAAATCGGTATTTTGCTACCAATTGTACGTGTGCCATAACATAGGCTGCTTTTTTTTGACAGCTGTGAGCAAGGGAACTGCTCTGCACTTGTTACATGAATCGTGGAAATGCCAGATTAAGATCATGTGGGGGTTGAATCGAGATCGTGATTTTTTTAACCATTAATCGTGCAGCTCTACCTGACACCACAAGAAAAAAGGTGACGGGGAGGATCTCCAGCTGATTGACAGCCTCAGCTCTTTTCCCTTAATTGGAAGGGGGGTCCCTTCCCTCCAATTAGCTGAGGCTGTCAATTAGCTGAGCTCTGCAGAATGTGATTTCAGTTCTCCACCCCCTTTTTTCTGAACGATGAGCCAAGCTTGGGCAATTCTGGACTTTTAACATATGTAGAAAAGAGAAAAAAAAAATGACTTATGTAGGAGGATTTGTTTCATGTTTGTGTATCACCTAAGCTTAGCCAGTCACTTCACTGGGTATATGGAAAGGTTTACAACCACTTTAAAGCTGAGCTTGCGCACAAAAACCTTCATTTAAATATACTCCTCAATAGCCAGAAAAAAAATATAAATTCACTTTGTATGCAGCAAATGCCTTTGGAAACCCAGTTATTATTGTAAAATAAGCAGTGATATCATCATTGTGCTGTGCATAGTTTGTGCAAAGAGCAGAGCTGTGGGAGGGATCCAGATGGCATACCCCAGGGGTAGGCAACCTCGGCCCTCCAGCTGTTTTGGAACTACAAGTCCCATGAGACATTGCAAGACCCTGACAAGCACAGGCATGAGTCCTAGAGGCAGAGGCATGATGGGATTTGTAGATTCACAACACCCCTGGCGTACCCACTACAGGCTGCCTTCATAAAAACTACAGGAGGGGGTAGACAAGACTAGTCTACCTGGACAAGGGGAGAGCAACAGTGACTGGTCTTTATTACAGGAAGCTTCTGTACAGAGGCAATGTTTCATGCTCCTGCACAGATCCAGAAGAAATACAGAAAGCACACCAAGTTATAATACCCATGTCTCTTGTATTTAGAGCATATGTGTCAAACACAAGGCCTGTGTGCCGAATCCAGCCCACCAGGTCATTTCACGTGACTCTCGCTCCCATGGCTTTTTTTCAGCAGAAACGTTGTGGAACTAAGTTCCAATGATCACCATTTTATTCTCTAGGGTCTCTGCTAAATATACATATATATATATATATATATATATGTATACAGATTGCCTACCACACTAATTCCACTACATATACCATCGATTGTAGATACTAACTTTCACATGAACCAATTAACAGACACTTACTGGGATTTTTTTTTTTTTTTAAGACAAAAGGCAGTATACATTTTGGCCTAAATTTATGAAGAAATTCGATTTTTTTAATTGATGATGCTTTATAGCAGAAAGTAAAAATTAGGAGTTTCCATCATACTTACCTGTAAAATCCTTTTCTTGGAGTACATCACTGGGACACAGAGCAACCATAATAACCACTTAAGGACCCCCGCACGCACATATACGGCCACAGAATGGCTCGTACAGGCACAAGGGCGTAAATTTACGTCCCCGCCTTCGTGCGGATCGGGGGTCCCATCGGGACCCCCTCCGCGGCGTGCGGGGGTCCCCCTGGCTCCGGGAGCGATCCGGGACGAGCGGGCGGATGTCGGCGTTTACCCGCCCCCCCGCGATCGCTCCCAGCCAATGCGCGCGCTCCCAGTCTCCTGTCACTTCCTCCTCCTGTGTAAACACAGGAAGGGGGAAGTGATGTAATCTCCCATCGCAGCAGTATTTCCAACCGCTGCGATGGGAGAAACACCTAACCGTAAGTGTGCACCAACATTACACTGACACACACTCACATAGGCATACTTAACCCCTTGCGATCTGCCCCCCCACCCCCCCTGTCACAGTGTCACTGAATGCAGTGATCTAATCACTGCATTTAGTGTCAGTGTGACAGGCAGTGTAAAATCAGTTAGTGTTAGGTTCAGGATAGCCCCCCCCACCCCCCCTAATAAAGTTTTAACCCCCTGATCACCGCCCTAGTTAACCCTTTCACTCCCTATTGCCAGCGTCACTAAGCGATCATTTTTCTGATCGCTGTATTAGTGTCGCTGTTCCCGCTAGGTAGCTATTTTTTTTTATCGCGATTTTTTTTTTTTTACTAAAGACATGTGGCTAAATACATTTTGGCCTAAATGTTTGACTAAAATTTAGTTTATTTGATTTTTTTTTTAACAAAAAGTAAAAAATAGTGTTTTTTTTTCAAAAATGTCGCTCTATTTTTGTATATAGCGCAAAAAATAAAAATCACAGAGGTGATCAAATACCACCAAAAGAAAGCTCTATTTGTGGGAAGAAAAGGACGCAAATTTTGTTTGGGAGCCACGTCGCACGACCGCGCAATTGTCAGTTAAAGTGACGCAGTGCCGAATCGCAAAAACACCTTGGGTCATTTACCAGCGTATTGGTCCGGGTCTTAAGTGGTTAATGACTACATGGGTTATGCGCCACCTACTGGTGGATGGACACTGGCAGATATTCAAACAGGAAGTCCAACCCTATATAACCCCTCCTACACAGGAAGGACCTCAGTTTTGTAGCAAATCAATGAATATCCCAAAAAAGAAGGGAGGGGCCTCTGTGTCCCGTGACGTTCTCCAAGAAAAAGATTTTACAGGTAAGTATGACGGAAAAATACGAATTTCTTTATCGTACATCACAAGACACAGAGCAACCATAATGATGACTATATGGGATGTCCTAAAGTAATGCCCTTCAGGGGAGGGAAACACAATCACAGAAACTGCCACCTAAGAAGGACTCCTTCTGCCGCCAAAAACATACTGTGGCCAAAGCAGTATCCTCCGTGGCTTTGATATCTATCTGGTAAAATTCTGTGAATGTATGAACAAAAGACAAAAGACCATATGATGGCCTTAAATCCTGAGCCACTGACCCCTGATTTCCCAAGATGCCCCCACACACCAGGTAGCGAGCACTTTTACCAAAGAAAGGGGTCGGGGACCTTGCCCTTTCAAGCCATAGGCTCGAATAATTAACTGGCAAATCCAATGAAAATAGGTAACTTGGATGCCTCCTGCCCATCTCGGGCTCTACTGGCAGGACAAACCAGGATTCCTGACCTGTACCGACAAATTAAGTAATTCTGATCACCAGAACTACCTCCAGAGTATGCAATGAACCAACTCCTGCCAACTGAGGATCAGAAAAGAAAGCAAGACAGTGTCTTGATTTAATTGAAAACTAGACACCGTTCTAGGCAAAAAATGGATGAGGACGCAACGTCACCTTATGATGTGAGACCAAGAACAGCTCCCTGCATGAAAGAGCCGCCACCTCTGACACTCAACTTAGTAAAGTGATAGCCACCAAAGAAGCCACTTTGAGATAAAGGACCAACAGAATCCCCCAATTGGGGAAAATGGCCTCTGCAAGGACAGTCAAGATCAAATTCAAGTCCCAAGGACACAAGAATGGCCTGACAGGCGAGTCTGTCTACGTTACGTGCTGTATGAAGTATAAATCAAAGAGTGGGAAACTTTGGCCTCTGAAGGCCTGAAGGCCAATCTCCTTTCCCATACCGATTGGAGAAAGAAAAAGAAAATCTCCCACTCAAATTTTTCTGCAGGTGCCAATTCCTGGCTTCACCCCAGGCAAAAAAAAAAGATTCCAAGTCCTGTAATTGAAGTTCCCCGAAGCTGGCTTCCAGGGACTCGACAGTGCTGAGATACAGGACTCAAGACCAGTAGGTCCTGCTGGACTGGGAGTGTTCAAGAAGCGACCCCCACAAGACTCGCTATGTCGGTGTACCAAGCCCTCCTGGGCTAATTCGGCTAACAATATTATCAGTGTTACCACCTCCCAGATTCTTCGCAAAAGATGTGGGAGATGTAGAAACCGAGGGAAGCATCAAATAAGGGAGAACTGGTCCCTAAGGTATTACCAGTGCTTCTACCCCTATTGCCAGTGGGACCCTCGTCCCTCGACACAAGCTGTTTAACTTGTTGTAGAACTTGGAATCTAGTAGATTCGCCTGCAGAGTTTCTTTTGCCACTATTCTATACCTGGAATATGCAGGGATGATAGAGACAGTCCTTGTGCTGTCCCACCTTCCTGAGCCGCATGACTCCTGGTGCAGCCCCAGTGGCTCCTGCTGAAAAAAAAACATGGGAGCGAGAGTGACGTGAAATGACCTGGTGGGCTGGATTCGGCACACGGGCCTTGTGTTTGACACATATGCTCTAAATACAAGAGACATGGGTATTACAACTTGAATCTTGGTGTGCTTTCTGTATTTCTTCCAGATCTGTGCAGGAGCATTAAACATTGCTTTCTGTGTTTACAAGGACCGTTTTCCTCTTGGCAGCTCTCACAGATCCTGCCTGCCCTGCACTCACAGCGGGGACAAGGAAGATGCATATGCAGGTGAAATGTAGGATGCAGCATCATGTGGTAAGCTGCACTGTGATCCCCATGTGCACAAATGCAGACTAATGATCTCCCTGCAAATGAGGTAGAGAGAGAGGTGGAGCACTGCCAGGAGGTGCTAGAATCGTGCTGGGTAAGTGAGATGCGAGGAAGCTTTGTTTTTGGGGGAGGGCTATATGTGCAGAGGTGGGTGATGGGGGAAAGTAGTGCAGAGGTAAGAGCGGAGAGGTGGAAGTGAGATGTTGACAGCCTGTGAAAGAGAGCTGAACTCTGCACTCTGTATGTAGTGCACTTCTCAACCCTGCATTCTGCACACAGCACACCCCAGACCTCTACATTCTGTATGTATTGCACCCCTGAACTCTGTACTCTGTGCATAGAGCACCCCTAAAACTGTACTCTGTACATAGTGTACCCTCTGAACCCTACACTCGGTACATAGTGCACCCCTGAACTCTGCAGGCGGCCCACCCCTGAACTCTGAACTTGGTACATAGCGTACCCCTGAACTCTGTACTCCTGGTATTTATCACCCATTTAAGATCCTCCTACTGTTAGTACAATTTGGTCACACCCACCATTCAATGCAGTTTGGCGGAGGCATGGTTGAGTTCCTGCTCTCTGAGAAAAAAAAAAGACCCAGGATAAATTGATATCTTACAGATGCAACCAGTCTTTTGGGGGCAACCATAATGTTAATGCGGTCCACAATGACATTTCGTTTGACACCCCTGATTTAGACCCTTCACACTGAGGGCGTTTTGCAGGTGCTATAGTGTTAAAAATAGTGCCTGCAATCCGCCCTAAAACAGCTGCTCTATTGTCTCCAGTGTGAAAGCCCTCGGGCCTGCGAGCGGTGCGCTGGCAGGGCGTCGGGAAAAGTCCTGCCAGCAGCTTCTTTGGAGCGCATTAGCAGCAGTTAACTCACCGCTGCTAATGCGCTCCTGCCCATTGAAATCAACGGGCAGCGCTGCCATATCGCCGGCAATACACCGCTGTAACGGATTGTTTGCGGGTGGTTTTAACCCTTTCTCGTCGCTAGCGGGGGTTTAAAGTGGCCGAAATGCGCCTCAAATCCAACGGTAAAATATCGGTGTTTAACGCTATTTTACTGCCGACGCTATGGGCGGCACCAGTGTGAAAGGGGTCTTAGAGTATATCAGCTGATCCTGAAGTACAGCTTTAAAGCCAAATTATTTTATTGCTCAGATTTCCCAGCCACCTAAGGCTTTTGGATCATCATGTTTTACTCTTGGGACATAGAGGATCTGCAATCTATTAATGTATTTTCCAGAACTTGTTCTAGTTGCAGAGCTGCCTGCTGAACTTTATTCCCTGGAACAGCTTATGTTAGCAGACATGTTTATAGACCTTGGTCCTAGAGTTGAGGGATATCCATGTAATTATATGTCATGGCTGCCATTCACTTTCATATTCCTGGTATATATCACATCTGCATGAGTGCTAGACGTGCCAACATCCTTCTCATAACCCTTTGTACCGTTCACAAGTACTGCTGATATAATGAAACTTTAAAAAAATCAATAAGCTTTTAGTTTTCATTATGAAATATAAATCACATAGCGGGTACATTTTGATTAAAAATAAAACTCGAGCCAGAACTTTTTTTTTAGTTCCAAATAGAATGGAAATAGGATAAAATCTCTGTCCGACTTTAATGCTCCTGGTGTTTAATTTAGGAGGATTTTAGGTCACTTTCTGTGGTCTTACTACTAGGGGTGCAACGGATCAAAAAACTCACGGTTCGGGTCGTTCCTCGGATCAGGAGTCACGGATCGGATTGTTTTTTGGATCAGCAAAAAAAAAATCTCCCCCACTGTAATATCCACATATCCCCCCCCCCCCCCACTGCAGTGGCGTCACTCGGTGCAAAAAAATAATAAAAATGGTGTAACCCCCACCCACTATGGTCCCCCCCTCAGTACAGACACCCCACAGTAGTGCAGACCTCAGACAGTAACCCCCCCCCCCCCCCCCCACAGTAGTGCAGACCTCAGACAGTAACCCTCCCCCACATAGTGCAGACCTCAGACAGTAACCCCCCCACATAGTGCAGACCTCAGACAGTAACCCCCCCCCCCCACATAGTGCAGACCTCAGACAGTAACCCCCACATAGTGCAGACCTCAGACAGTAACCCCCACATAGTGCAGACCTCAGACAGCGGCGTGTGTGTTTCCCTCGAGCGCGGGCTCCTCTTCCTCTGTGGGTGTGAACAGAGAGGAGGGCCGCCGCCGGGTGTACCAAGATGGCCTCCGCTCCGGAGCTAGGCCGAAGCCAGGGACTTTCCTAGGCTGAGGCTCCGGAGCGCTCCGCGGATTGCAGAGTGTGCCGATCCGAACGGGGTGACCCGTTCGGATCACGGATCGGTGACGATCCGTTGCACCCCTACTTACTACTAGAAAAACTGAGTTCTTCATTGGAGACAAATTGTTTTCAACATATTTTCGGACAACAAATGTTGCATGACAAGCTAGTAAATTTGTGGCAAACGACGGCTCCATGTCTGATTTTTGGAGGGTCAGTACACAAATATGCCACACAAAAGTCAAAAGTACAAACACGCATGCTCGGAAATAAAGAACGGCTAGGAAGAGTTTGGTCTTGTAAAACAGTGTTTTTCAACTCCAGTCCTCAAGGCACACCAACAGGTCAAGTTTTCAGGATTTCCCTCAGATGAAATGGCTGTGGTGATTACTAAGGCAGTGAAAGTGATCAAATCATCTGTGCAAAATAATGGAAAGCCTGAAAACCTGACCTGTTGGTGTGCCTTGAGGACTGGAGTTGAAAAACACTGTTTTAAAATACTCTTCGTCATCTAGAATTAACATTTGTGACACGGCAATTGATGAAATGTTAAAATTCTCATCTTCTTTAATGGGATAATAATGAAGCTGCTTTGCATGTAGTTATTCCAAACATATTTTAAAAGGCATTTGTTTTGTACAATCTGACAATCGCGAATCAACGCTCAAACCTCTACTAACACGAAATTAGCAGAAGGGGCCCAAGGAGTGGCGCTTGAAAAATGTACTTTCTCTTTATACTCTTAGGGCCAGATTCTCAGCGGCGATACGCCGGAGTATCTCAGATACCCCGTCGTATCGCCTTTTTTTTTTGCCTCGTATCTATGCGAGTGATGCTTAGCATCACTTTGGCATAGATACGCTTCTACATCCGACAAGTGTAAAACCATTACACTTACGGATCGTAGGTGTAATGACAACTCCGGCCACTAGGTGGCCTTTACGTTTTCTCATTTGCCTATGCAAATGAGGCTAGTACGCCGATTCCCGATCGCTTTTGCGCCGCCCCGTCGTCGCGTACGTCGTTTTCGTCCGCGTAAGGTTACCCCAGCTTCTATGTGGAGTAACCTTACGAAGTTCCGTCGGGTGCCGTCGGATGCCATGTTAAGTATGGCGTCGGGTCAGCGTCGGCTTTTTCCGTTGCTTACGTCGTTTTACTAACTCGTTCGCGAATAGGGAGTTGCGTAAATGACGCTCACGTCGTTTTGACGTCGGTTTCAACGACGCTTTCCAACGTGAGCTGGAGCATGCGCCCTGGGCTTTTTCCCTGGCCGGCGCATGCGCAGTTCGTTCGACGCGGGGGCACGCTTCATTTAAATACAAGCCGCCTCATTTGAATTACGCGGGCTTACGCTGGGCCATTTTCGCTACGCCAACGCAAACGACGGAGCAAATGCTTAGGGAATACGGCACTTGCTCTAGTACGATGCGGCGGCGTAGTGTAAATGGCTTACGCTACGCCGGTGAATTTCTTAGAGAATCTGGCCCTTAGGCTGCATTCACACCTAGGCGTTTTGTCGCCCGACGCTGTAGCAGCCTGAGATACGCTGGAGGGGCGAATTAACATTGTCGGCTATGGAGATGGTTCACATCTCTACGCCGAACGCCGAAACGCCGTACGCCTGAAGCTCGAAACAAGTCCCGGACCCTTTTTTCAGGCGTATCAGACGTTTGGCAATAGCCGACAATGTTAAAATCACTCCTCCCAGCGAAAACAAGGAGCGACTTGTCGCCGCAAATCGCGGGGACAATACGCCAATGTCGTGTCGCGGCAATACGCCGGCTGCCGCCTACGCTCAGGTGTGAATGCAGCCTTAGGCCCCGTACACACAACTGAGTTTCTCGGCAGAATCCAGCGAGAAGCTCGCTGGGATCCATATTCTGCCGAGAAGCTCGCTGGGATCCATATACTGCCGAGAAGCTCGCTGGGATCCATATTCTGCCAAGAAGCTCGCTGGGATCCATATTCTGCCGAGAAGCTCGCTGGGATCCATATTCTGCCGAGAAGCTCGCTGGGATCCATATTCTGCGAGAAGCTCGATCGTGTGTACACTTTCGTCGAGCGTCCCGTCCGGAAGCTCGTCGAGCAAAAATAGAGAGCAGGTTCTCCATTTCCTCGACGGGCCATCGGGACTAATGGCTCGACGCCTTTTTCGACAGCCTGGTCGACGAACTCGACGGCCGGGCGAGAACCTCGTCGTGCGGAACGATGAGTTTAGCCTGACGAGGTTCTCGGTCGTGTGTACGCGGCCTCATAGTACGTCACTACATTCGTGTTTGTCAAACGACAATTTGCGTACCGTTCGTATGCAAGACAAGATCCTGGCACACGCCCTTTTGACAGAAATCAGAATCTCGGTCTTTCAACAATCAGACCCTGGGTACGAGGCTAAACACAGCAATACAATATTAGTAAAGTAAGGCAGTTTTCTTTTTGCTATAAACTTTTTAAATCTTCTGGATTTTTTAGTAATGCTGGTAGCCAAGTCTAACTTTTATTTTCCTTTTATCTAGATCCCCAAAGTCAGCTCATAAAGCACCAAACTTGACATGTTGTAAAATATTTGGCAGGCGTACTTATGAATTAAATGTATTGGAAAGCCATACAAGTCTAATGTACAGAATGCAGACAGAACACTTGTTTGGATTCAAATGACTGCAGTAAAGTCCCATTGGGTATATCTGTTCCTCATTGTTGCACGGAGATTATTGCAGAGGATGTATTTCATTTGAGCGAAACAAGACAAAATAAAAGCATTTTCTGTTTTTTTCCTGGTGCACCCAAGTTTAGCTTGGCCCTGAATCAAAATGAAAGATGTTTTAGGTATGAGCAGCAGGAAGGTCATCATTACACTAGTTCCAGTCATGACTAGCCTAGTGCAAGCCTATGGATATTTACTTTGTGCCAGCAAGGCTCTAGGAACTAGGAGTGATGCCGCGTACACACGATCATTTTTCGGCATGAAAAAAACGTTGGGCCAGATTCAGAGAGCCGTAACTCCTGTCTAACTGGTGTTAGACTGGAGTAATTTCAAATGATGCACGTTTTTTAGCTAGTCGGAAACCTCAAACCTCAATAGACGGCTGCGGGCTTCCTTTTCGACTGGATTACGCGTTCGTACGCCTTCGGATCTACGCTGCAATAAAATTGAGGCCACTGGGTGGACTTCCCGTCGTTTTCCGCGTCGGGGTATGCTAATGAGCTTTTGCCGGCGATCCCAACAATTACGATCTTCAATCGCAATCTCTTACGGCACCTTTAGTCATCTTTTTTTTGCGTAACACTATACCAGCTTTTTGCTGGTCTAATATTAGACAGCCCATGTTAAGTATGGCCGTCGTTCGCGCGTCGAATTTCTACGTTTTCCGACGTCTTTTATTATTTTTAACGTAAGTCGTCCGGGAATAGGAATGTTCGTAAATGACGCTACTCAAACAACGAATGACGTAACGACGCGATTTTGCGCAATGCACGGTGGGAAATTTCTGAACGGAGCATGCGCAGTTCGATCGCCGCGGGGACGCGCTTAATTTAAATGCTTCACGCCCCCTAATCGCGTATTTCGATTACGCGGCGAGAAATAGACTACGCCGCCGTAGCGTACGGGCAAAAATCTACCAGGATTCGGTGTAGAGCCTGCTAAAATACGGCAGCGTAGAGTATTTCGTTTACGCAGCGCAAAATTAAGTGTATCTGAATTTGGCCCGTTGTTTTTAAAAAACGTCATTTAAAATGGTGGCTTCACATCATTTTTTCATGTTCTGAAAAATGAAAAAAAAAAATTGAACATGCTGCATTTTTTAACGTCGTTTTAACCAATGTCGTTTTTCAGGTTGTAAAAAATGATCGTGTGTGGGCTAAAACGATGTTAAAAACCTGCGCATGCTCAGAAGCAAGTTATGAGACGGGAGCGCTCGTTCTGGTAAAACTACCGTTCATAATGGAGTAAGCACATTCATCACGCTGTAACAGACAGAAAAGCGCAAATCGTCTTTTACTAACACGGAATCAGCTAAAGCAGCCCCAAGGCGAATGGAACTTCCCCTAAAGTGCCGTCGTACATGTTGTACGCGCTTTGCTAGATAATTTTTTTAAACGATGGTGTGTGGGCAACGTCGTTTTTAATGATGAAGTTGGAAAAACTTTGGCCCAGATTCACATACAATTAGATTCGCGTAGAGTATCTGAAATACACTACGCCGCTGTATTTTACCTGGCTCTACGTGGAATCCCGGTAGATTTTGTCCAGTAAACTACGGCGGCGTAGTGTATTTTTCCCGGCGCAAGCCATCTACGTGAGTAGGGGGCGTGAAGCATTTAAAATAGGCGCGTTCCCGCGGCGATGGAACTGCGCATGCTCCGCTCAGAAATTTCCCACTGTGCATTGCGCGAAATCACGTCGTTACGTCATTCGTTGTTTGAGTAGCGTCGTTTACGGACATTTCTATTTCCGAACGAGTTACGTAAAAAAAAAAAAAAAATTAAATTTGACGCGGGAACGACGCCCATACTTAACATGGGCTACGCACCGTTAGACCAGCAAATAGCTGGTCTAACAACACGTAGCAAAAAAATGACGTAAGCGATTGCGAAGACCACTCGTATCTTCGTGGATCGCCGTAAAAAGTCATTTGCATATCCCGACGCTGAAAACGACGCGGACTCCTCCCAGCGTAGATCCGAAGGCTTACGAAGACGTAAGCCTCTCGGATCGAAGCCCGAAGCCGCCGTATCATGGTTTGAGGATTCAAACTAGTGATACGGCGCGCGAAATTTGAAATTACTCCTGTCTAACACCAGTTAGACAGGCGTAATCGCTCTGTGAATCTGGGCCTTTGTTTTTTGGACATGCTGATAAACAACGTTTTTTTTCCATGTTGACAAATGATCGTGTGTACGCGGCATTAGGGCTGGGAGGCATCCTGAGGCCTACAAATTCTGGTCTGTCAACTGCCTCATACACTGTCTACCATCTTCTACTGGAATATCAGGTAGGTGAATTGTAAACCTCAGAGCTTGTTCACACAAGAGACTTACGCCGCTCGTATCTTAGCAAAATTCCGGCGTATCTTGCTTTCTGAATACAGAAAAAAGATACGCCGGCGCATCCAAGAACTTACGCGGCGTATCAACAGATACGCCAACGTAAGTTCTTACTGAATCTAGCCCAGTGTGCGCAACTGTCAAACTGGGAGGCAGCTGCTGTGTCCCAAATTAGATAAATGGGACTGATGAGAAAAACGCATCAGAAACAGGAAACCTAAGAGAGCCGAGAAATTCCACAAACAAGACAATGTCCATAAAGACATGGATGAGGGGGTTTCCGGTGGAGGAACTTGACTGGCCTGCACAGAGTCCTGCCCTCAACCCCACAGAATACCTTAGGGATAATTTAGAGACTGCAAGCCAGGCCTTCTCGTCCAACATCAGTGCCTGACCTCACAAGTTTTTGTGCGTGTAAAGGCAGGCACCCCAATACTTTTGGGAATATAGTGTATGCTCACTAGTGACTGGTTATCTCCAAATCCATAACTGAGAGATTACAGCACGGCACTCAGGATGAGAGCTCCGGGAAATCTACATTATCAGATTCACACTGTAACTAGATTAGGATAATTGCTGCTATGCAGTAATGATGTCATACACACGGACAACATCACCAAGCAGTATATTGGTCCCACTAAAAATATGGCACGCTATTAAAGCTTGGCATGTAGACATAAATCCTCAGAGCAGTGTCCGGGTTCATGCCCACAGGCAGGACAAACAGGCCCTGTTCTTGCTCTGTGTCCATTGGATTGCAGCTGCATGTGTTTGCATGGAAAACATTGCATCTGATAAGAATGTGTCGATATAAGCCCTTAGAAAGTAAGGATTATTTATATAAAATATATACCCCCTTCCCATTCATTTCCTATGACATTTCATACATGTCTGTAGTACTGTATATACTCGAGTATAAGCCGACCTGAGTATAAGCTGAGGTACCTAATTTTACCCCCCCCAAAAAAACTGGGAAAATGTATTGACTCGAGTATAAGCCTAGGGTGAGAATGCAGCAGCCACTGTAAGCGGAAAAGAGGGTCAGCAATGCCCATTTGCATGCCTCACTGTGCCCATTGCATGCCTCACTGTGCCCACTGCAACCTCACTGTGCCCACTGCAACCTCACTGTGCCCAATCTCCCTGTGCCCAACCTCACAGTGCCTATTGCAACCTCACTGTGCCCAATGCAACCTCATTGTGCCCAACTTCACTGCGCCCATTGCCACCACACTTTGCCCAACCTCACTGTGCCCAACCTCACAGTGCCTATTGCAACCTTACTGTGCCCATTGCAACCTCACTGTGCCCATTGCCACCTCACTGTGCCCAACCTCACTGTGCCCACTGCAACCTCACTGTGCCTAACCTTACAGTGCCTATTGCAACCTCACTGTGCCCAATGCAACCTCACTGTGCCCAACTTCACTGCGCCCATTGCCACCACACTGTGCCCAACCTCACTGTGCCCAACCTCACAGTGCCTATTGCAACCTTACTGTGCCCATTGCAACCTCACTGTGCCCATTGCCACCTCACTGTGCCCAACCTCACTGTGCCCACTGCAACCTCACTGTGCCTAACCTTACAGTGCCTATTGCAACCTCACTGTGCCCAATGCAACCTCACTGTGCCCAACTTCACTGCGCCCATTGCCACCACACTGTGCCCAACCTCACTGTGCCCAACCTCACTGTGCCCATTGCCACTACACTTTTCCCAACCTCACTGTGCCCACTGCAGCCTCCCTATGCCCGAGTCAGTGTACCTGAAGTTCTTGACAGACTGCGGGTGTCCATTCATTGTTTAAAATTTGTGGTCTGCTCCTGGTCCCGTGATAGGCGCTTCCCAGCAGCCTATCACGGATGTCTTCTCATCCTCTGACTCAGTTTCCCAGCAGACACTGTGTTCAGTGTTCCACCAATCACAGACGTCTTTTCATCCTCGGACAAGAGAACGTCCGTGATAGGTGGAACACTGAACACAGTGTCTGCTGGGAAACGCCTATCACGGAAGGGACCAAGGGGAAGCCACGACTTTTACCCAAAAGACGCTTGCGGCCCTTCAGGTACACTGACTCGAGTATAAGAGGAGGGGTGTATATACAGCCCTAAATAAAGGGCTGAAAACGTGGCTTATACTCGAGTATATACGGTATATTCTTATAGTATAACATGCTATACAGTCTCCGTACTGTCAACTTAATAATTGCCAGTGGGGGACCCCACACTAGTATTTCATGTGTCTATGTGCATTACATTAACCACTTGCCTAATGGGTACTTTTACCCCGTTCCTGCCCAGGCCAATTTTCTGCTTATAGCGCTGTCACACTTTGAATGACAATTGCACGGTCATGCAACACTGTACCCAAACAACCTTTTTTTTCCCCCCACAAATAGAGCTTTCTTTTGTTGCTGCCACTGGGTTTTTTTTGTTTTGTTTTTGCATAATAAAAAAAAAAAATAAAGACTAAAAAATAAATAAAATAAAAACTTTCATAGTTTGTTCAAATTTTTGCAAACAGGTCATTTTTCTCCTTCATTGATGTGCACTGATGAGGCTTCACTAATGGGCACTTATATGGAGGCACTGATAGGCATTGATGGGCACCAGGGCACCGGTGGGCAGCACTGATAGGCGGCACTGATTGGCAGCACTGGTGGGCACTGGTTGTGCCCTAAATATCAGTGTACATGTACCATTTTTAGAAGCCGGTTGTCAGCCCCCTTTACTCTCCTTACACTGTCAGCAGGAGGAAACGAGTGCCAATAACCGGCTTTTGTTTACCTCCGTGATCGGCTGTGATTGGACCCAGCTGATCACGTGATTGGCTCCTTACCTCAGTCTGTGATCAGCACTGTCCGGAGGACACTGTGATCACAGAGCACGCTGCCCGTGCCCAGCAGCGGGTGCGATCACAGGAGGCCGTCATATGATGGCCTTCCAGAACTGGACGAACGTGCTGTAGCTGGCAAGAGGTTAAACAGGAAACATTTTAAATAATTCAAGCTTACCAAACCTTAGATGTGGTGGCTGCATTAGCTTTAGGTTTTTAGGGCCCCCTCCACCCCCCCTGGTGATCTGGCCAGTAACAACCCCCCCTGTATTATACAGACACTACTCTGGTTGAAAGAGTACAGGGGGCATGATCAGTCTGGGGGGGGGGGGGGTGTTAGAGGTACTAGTGTACTAGCAGATTTAAATACACTAGCAAACTCAAGCCAAACTCGAGCTAATACTTTATACAGTAATACCTCGGATTGCGAGTAATGTGGTTAATGAGCGTTTCACAATACAAGCTATTATTTTTTTTTAAATCCTGATTTGGTTTGCGATCGTTGTCTCGCAAAACAAGCAGGATTCAAGCCTGTGTGGTGTGCATTACTGCATTTGGCCAGAGGTGCGGGGGCGCCAGTGACACAAGGAGATGCACTCGAAAACACTCCGTTCCCGAGCCCCTCCGAGTGTTTCCGAGCAGTTTCCGCGTTTCTCTGGCGCCCCCCCCCACCTCTGGCCACATGCAGTACTGCATACAATAGAAGTCACTGTGGAACAAATTATCTGAGTTTCCATTGACTTCTATGGGGAAACTCGCTTTGATATACGAGTGCTTTGGATTACGAATTATGCTCGTACTCCAAAGTACCACTGTAATCAGTTGCAATAAACGTATTTTTTTTCTTTTTGGGATAAAGGTTTAACATAAATAAATAAAATGTGATTATTTTAAGTACACCTGTCAGTGTTAAATGGTCTGCCTCATCCCTGTAACTGCAAGAGAGGTTTTCTGTTGAGAAACAACAGACTTATTGGCTGGATCATGAAAATAAAGGAAAGCAAGCCTAAAAAAGGAAACAAATACAGCCATCACCTCTAAGAATTAATAAGTTGCAAAATAATAAATGTTTTCTTTTGGGTTTACCGTATATACTCGACTTTTCTTCATAATTTTCATTTAAAATTCTATCCTTCAATGGCCAGCTTAACATACCGTATATACTCGAGTATAGATCCGAATATAAGCCGAGGCAGCTAATTTTACCACAAAAAAATGGGAAAACCCATTGACTCGAGTATAAGTCTAGGGTGTCCATCTGCATGCCTCACTGTGTCCATGTGCATGCCCCACTGTGCCTATGCCTTACTGTGCCCATGCCTTACTGTGCTCATGCCTCACTGTGTCCATGAATAGACTGATGTGTAACATTGGAGTCTATGGAAGGGGTGTCCGGATTTGAACAATCACTTGTAGATGAGAAATGGGGCTACATGTGTGCCAAGTTCCACATCCAGGGGACCTACCACAAGCTGGTACCGGGTCCCCAAAGTCACCGGAGAAATTACCATTTAACATGGGAGTCTATGGAAGGGGTGTCTGGATTTGAAAAATCGGTGCTCCGCAAGCGTAGGTCCCCCAGACAACAATCTTTGCACACTTGTAGATGAGAATTGGGGCTACATGTGTGCCAAGTTCCACATCCAGGGGACCTACGACCAGCTGGTACCGGGTCCCCAAATTCACCAGAGAAATTACCATTTAACATGGGGGTCTATGGAAGGGGTGTCCGGATTTGAAAAATTGGTGCTCCGTAGCCGTAGGTCCCCCAGACAACAATCTTTGCACACTTGTAGATGAGAAATGGGGCTACATGTGTGCCAAGTTCCACATCCAGGGGACCTACCACAAGCTGGTACCGGGTCCCCAAAGTCACCGGAGAAATTACCATTTAACATGGGAGTCTATGGAAGGGGTGTCTGGATTTGAAAAATCGGTGCTCCGCAGGCGTAGGTCCCCCAGACAACAATCTTTGCACACTTGTAGATGAGAAATGGGGCTACATGTGTGCCAAGTTCCACATCCAGGGGACCTACGACCAGCTGGTACCGGGTCCCCAAATTCACCAGAGAAATTACCATTTAACATGGGGGTCTATGGAAGGGGTGTCCGGATTTGAAAAATCGGTGCTCCGCAGCCGTAGGTCCCCCAGACAACAATCTTTGCACACTTGTAGATGAGAAATGGGGCTACATGTGTGCCAAGTTCCACATCCAGGGGACCTACGACAAGCTGGTACCGGGTCCCCAAACTCACCAGAGAAATTACCATTTAACATGGGAGTCTATGGAAGGGGTGTCCGGATTTGAAAAATCGGTGCTCCCCGGCTGTAGGTCCCCCAGACAACAATCTTTGCACACTTGTAAATGAGAAATGGGGCTACATGTGTGCCAAGTTCCACATCCAGGGGACCTACGACCAGCTGGTACCGGGTCCCCAAATTCACCAGAGAAATTACCATTTAACATGGGAGTCTATAGAAGGGGTGTCCGGATTTGAAAAATCGGTGCTCCGCAGCCGTAGGTCCCCCCGGACAACAAACTTTGCACCCTTGTAGAGCATGTGTGCCATGTTTGGGGTCCAGGGGACCTAGGGCCGGCCGGTACTGGGCCCCCAAATCCGGGTGATCAGACACAAAAAGGTGACTCGGATATAAGCATTTTCAAACTCGGCTTATACTCGAGTATATACGGTAATTATTTCTGGAAACCCCACTGGAAGAATCCCGAGTGTTACAGACATCTGATTCCGTCCATTACTTTGTGAAAACTGCAATCTTTTCTTGTCTACTCATTACGGGCGTGTGATGTCTCCTAAATAATGGAGAAAGCCTTTGTCTATGTTTGATGATCTGTTCAATGTAATGGTGGAGGAATGTCAGAAGCCAGAACACATCTGCTTCCTGAGGAAAAATAGAAACAATGCCATTGTTCAAACTAAATAGATCTGAACAATCAATAAGGTGAAAAGAATACCCTGTGCTCTTATAATAGCCGCATTGCTGGATTGTTACCCATATATATTGGAATTATAATGCATTATGTGCTGGTCACTTTATTCCCCCATTCCAGGTGACAGAGCTGGAGTAAGACCCGGTTCACACAGGGGCGGCACGAGTTTGGGGGCGACTCGGCAAGGCGATCTCAAGACGACTTCAGAGACGGCTTGCAAAACAACTCCTTTACGAGTTCTATGAAATGCAATTTCGAGAAGGACTTCCTGTACGCTATGGGAGCTTTCTCATTGAGTTGTTAGCAATAAACGTACTTCCATAGAGAAGATCATAGTTATTACCCAAGACGATCCCTGGGAAGGAAGATTGAATTGTTGGGCCTCTCTGAGATCGTTAGACACTTCAAAATCCACTTCTGAAAAAAAACCTTCCAAATGTCAGTAGTAAAGGTTATTTACTGTAATTCATCCTTATTCTTCTCCTTTTCTAGTACCAAATTGTTCCTGCTGATTAAAGACTTCAAAAACAAGTTCTCAGCTGGTAAATGTGTCCATGGGTACTGATAATAATTTCCATGGCAACTGCAAAATATTCATTTTGAGGAACAGCATGGATGTGTTTTCTGGGATCCCCGTAGGGCAGATTGACGGAAAACCAAAGAAAAGCTTTTTAGAAAGTCTGGCTTAAGAATCTCTGTATGGTGTGTCTGGACTTCCCACTGCGTGATCACCGTCTACAAATCACCAATTGTCTTCATACGAGACGTGAGGCGGCCGCACAAGTCACATTAGACAGACAATTTCTCCAATGACACGCCACATTATCCACACAAGAGTTCCATGAAATGTCTTCGGAAAAGACAGAGAGGTAGGTGGGATGTGCTAAACATACATATGTACAGAAAGGCGCTTCTACGCGCATTGTCAGCGATCCCGCTGCTGCTAAAAGCCAATCAGGACTGGAGTGTGAGTCCCTGGAGAGGTAAGGGCCCTTTCACACAAATGTATCCCGTGAGGATCCGTACCTTTCTCATCCGCTTGCTTAGCGGGGATCGCTCCGTTGATCACTGCTGAGTCGGCAGATGAGAAGGCGGTCCCTACACAATGTGCAGGGACCGCCCTCTGTCTGTTTTCCGCTCTCCTCTATGGGGGGATCGGATGAACACCGACCATCTGTCCGTGTTCACCCAATCCGCAGACGGATGGAAAAATAGGATTTTCCTCCGTCTGCAGAATCGGTCCATAGCGGGAACCGATGACATCAGGTGTCAGCGGACGTTCACGGGGGTTAGTCAGCCAGAACAGCTTGCTGAGGAGGAACAGGAAGTGAGAAATTCAGACAAAGAAAAAAACATTTAGAAGTGCAATAGAAGAAAAAGGTAAGTGAACCAACAATGCACTAGCTTAAAAACAGAAGTAAAGCTCCACTGCAAGGTGGTCTATGCTGCTGTGCACTACAATTAATTGAATTAAGTGTACTACAATATGTGAGTGTGATTTCATCATTACATTTTTTACATGATCATTTTTGCAATTTTTAAGGAATTAAGTGTTTTATTGCTGTGCGGCACTTTGACTATATTCCAGGAGCCAGCAGGATTTTTTAATTGTTTAGGAGCCGCACCTGTGGCCCTCTGGATTTACTAGGTTTACCATCAATAACAATTAGCCCAAGCCTAAATTAAAGTGGCGTTCCGACCCAAAAAAATAATAATTAGAAGCCTGCAGCTACACATACTGCAGCTTCTGGCTTTTAATAAATGGACACTTACCTGTCCTGGAGTCCCTCGATGTTGGCACCGCAGCTGATGTTTCCATCAGCTGTCGGTTGCTGCCGCCGCGATTGCGGGTACGGGAACCTGACAGTGTAGCCTTTCGGCTTCACGCCGGAAACCCTACTGCACATGCGCGAGGCCCGATCCTCTCTCTCCTATTGGTCTGCTGGCCGGGGGGGAAAGGGGGGGGCCCTGAGCTGACGTCACGGGCCACGGTCCGGACTCCTGGAAGTGGGAAAAGATACCTGTCAAAGACAGGTATCCTGCCCCCCCCGAAAGGTGCCAATTGTGGCACCGGAGGGGGGGGGGGGGGGAATCCGATGAGCGGAAGTTCCACTTTACAGCCTGGAACAATAATGTCACATTTTCGCATTGGAATTGCAACTTGTGAATCTTCATATATAATACTTCTGGACCTACACAGGATTCCATCACTGAGGCCTATTTCTGTGCAAGATGCCAGGCAGGCCTGTTCATCCTCTGACTTAGAAACCAGCATACAGTGACAAATGCAGAAATCCAGGCATACTTATTTAGAGTGCTGTAAGTGAAAGAGCCGGGGAGTTAGTATGGTAAGGAGAGGCCAATAATGCTGCCTGCATAGTTCCCTCAGCAAATGAATCCTTTAATATAATAATTCTGCCCATTAAGCTTTCCAAATGACATTGCCCTTTCAAGGAACGAATTCCACAGACGCAAGATTGACGTCTGATCTTATCTTATGACTCATGGCAGCGCTACATTAAATTACCTTTTTTTTTGTTTTGTATAACCACTTGCCAACCACGAAAATGTAGCATTATTGCTGCACATGATCACGTGTATATATATATATATATATACATGATTTTGCATTTCGAGGTAAGGGGCGGGTGCGAAAGTAAAAAATATATTTTTTTTAGTTTTTTTAGTTTATATAGTAAAAAAAATAAAAAATAAAAACACAAGTGATCAAATACCACCAAAAGAAATCTCTATTTGTGGGGGGGGGGGCAATATAAAATGTTGTTTTAGTACAGCTTTGCATGAACGTGCAATTATCAGTTAAAGTAGTGCAGTGCTGAATAGCAAAAAAAATGGCCTGGTTATGAAAGGGGTAAAATCTTTCAGAGGTCAAGTGGATACAGGCAATGGGGTTGATTTACTAAAACTGGAGAGTGCAAAATCTGGTACAGCTCTGCATAGAAACCAATCGGCTTCTAGATTTTTTTGTCACAGCTTAACCACTTCCCGCCCGGCGCATAGTCAAATGACGGCCGCAGGAACCCTTCGTCCCGCCGGGCGGCCGTCTCGTGACGGCATGGGATTCCTGCAGTGTAGACAGCGCGCACGCCCGCATCACTGAGGACCCGATGCGCGTGCCCGGCGGCCGCGATGTCCACCGGGCACCCGCGATTGCTCGTCACAGAGATCCACGTCCTGTCGAGGAGAGGTACATAGGGACACCGATCGGTCATCTCCCCCAGTCAGTCCCCTCCCCCTACAGTTAGAATCACTCCTCAGGGAACACATTTAACCCCTTAATCGCCCCTAGTGTTAACCCTTTCCCTGCCAGTCACATTTATACAGTAATGGGTGCATTTTTATAGCACTGTTCTCTGTATAAATGTAAATGGTCCCAAAATAGTGTCAAAAGTGTCCGATCTGTCTGCCACAATATCACAGTTCTGACAAAAATAACCGCCATTACTAGTAAAAAAGAAATACTAATTGTCATACATTTACACTATTTTGTAGGCACTATAACTTATGCACAAACCAATCAATATACGCTTATTGTGATTTTTTTTTGCCACAAATATGTAGAAGAATAAGTATCAGCCTAAACTAAGAAAAAAATTGTTAAAAAATAAATAAAAATTGGGATATTTATTATAGCAAAAAGTAAAAAATATATATTTTTTTTTCAAAATTGTCAGTCTTTTTCTTTTGTTTATAGCTCAAAAAAAAAATAAAATGCAGAGATGATCGAATACCACCAAAAGAAAGCTCTATTTGTGGGGGGAAAAAAAGGACATCAATTTTGTTTGGAAGCCATGTCGCACGACCGCGCAATTGCCATTCAAAGTACGACAACGCTGAAAGCTGAAAATTGGCCTGGGCAGGAAGGGGGTGAAAATGACCGGTATTGAAGTGATTATTTGAACAAGCTGAAGTTAGAAGCTGATTGGCTACTATGCAGAGCTGCACCAGATTTTGCACTCTCCAGTTTTAGTAAATCAACCCCAGTGCCCCATGGGCAATTCAGCTTCTGGAGGCACATGTTAGTAGCAAAATCATCTAGAAGCACCTCTATGGAATCACTCCCTCTCTGGCCCTAAATATGCTACCAAAAGGGGCAGTGACCTGGCAAGAAAGAAACGGATCCATAGAAACTGTCTTATAGTGAGATACGAATGGTGAGTTGTCACCAGCAAGGGTCAATCGTGTGACTTGGTCCGTAGAACTCATTCGAAAGTTCTTTCGTGAGTGCAAACGATAGTGCCATCATGTAATGGCCGATAAATCGATCAGTGGACATAAAAAAAAAAAAATGGTTCGTCTTTTTTACATATACCTAGGGCAGAAAGTTCGGACGGGAAACACATTAACCTTCCGATTTATCGTTCGTTCATCAGAAAATTTCCAAACTTGTCCTTCGTTTTTTCGGCTCAAAAACATCCAAACGATTTTCGATTTTGTGCCCATTAACTGGCCGAAAAACAAAAGATCTTTCTTTACGACCGATTTTCGGCCAAATTTTCGTATGGTGTTATTCTTGCCTAAAAACAGACATAAAGGCTCCATTCACATCTTGGCGTTTTCAAATCACTGCGATTCTGCTCGCGATTTGAATTAGAGGCAAATCACAGGACAGGTGTGTGATTCCAGTCACTTCCAATGGCATCACAATCGACGCGTGATTTTGCCACAATTGTTACACAATGAACTGGGGTAAAATCATGCAAATAGAATCGCAGGATGCCTGTCGCTCGGAAGAAGTACAGGAACTTGTTTTGGGCGACAGGCATTTAACATCGACTGTCGGTAAAAATCGCGACGCGATCATGGTGCCATTGGACGTAATGGGGATCGCATGGGCGTCCCGCGATTTGCCGCTATTTAGAATTGGGGGCAGAATCGCGGTGAGATGTGAATGGAGCCAAAGGGAACGGACATAAACAGATGGTATCCGTTTACACTGTCCATATCTATCTAAATAGAAAAGGATGTACCCAAACAAACACAGATGTAGGCGAATGTAAACAGATCATTCGTTTACATCCACCCACCCACAGAAATACATTGTGGTTCAGTCTGGATCAGTCTGAAAAATCTGTGTTCAGCATAGTGCTTAGTAAATGCATAGTTACATTGGTCAAAGCTGGACTGATTAATTATGGAAAAAACACCATACCTGGAATTATTTTTTTAAATTATATGTGCACTTTACCACTTGCTTACTGGGCACATACACCCCCCTCCTGCCCAGGTAAAATTTCAGCTTCCGGCACTGCGTCGCTTTAACTGACAATTGCGCGGTCGTGCGATGTGGCTCCCAAACAAAATTTACGTCCTTTGTTCCCCACAAGTAGAGCTTTCTTTTGGTGGTATTTGATCGCCTGTGCGGTTTTTATTTTTTGCGCTATAAACAAAAAAGTGCGACAATTTTGAAGAAAAATACAATATTTTTTACTTGTTGCTATAATAAATATCCCAATTAAAAAAAATATATATATTTTTTTCTCAGTTTATGGCGATACGTATTCTTCTAGATATTTTTGGTAAAAAAAAAAAAAATCGCAATAAGCGATTTTTATTGGTACTGCGACGTTATGGCGGACACATCGGACACTTTTGACACATTTTTGGCGCCATTCACATTTATACTGCGATCAGTGCTATAAATATGCACTAATTACTAGGGTTGTCCAGATACCGATACTAGTATCGGTATCGGGACCGATACCAAGTATTTGCGGGAGTACTTGTACTCGCACAAATGCTCCCGATACCTAAATAGAATTAGAGGTCGACCGATATGGGTTTTTCTCTGGCCGATGCCGATGCCGATATTCAGAAATCGCGGCGGCCGATAGCCGATTTATGATGCCGATTTTTTTTGGGCCGATATGTTAAGCCGATCCCCCCCCCCCCCCCCTTCATCTCATAAAATCTAACAGTTAGACCTCTTTCACACTGGGGCATTTTCAGGCACTTTTGGGCTAAAAATAGCACTTGTAAAGTGCCTGCAAAACTGCTCCCCTGCAGTCTCAGTCTGAAAGCCTGAGTGCTTTCACATTGAGGCGGTGCGCTGGCAGGACATTAAAGAAAAGTCCTGCAAGCAGCATCTTCGGAGCGGCTCCTCCACCACTCCTGCTCATTGAGATGAACATCTGCAAAACGCTTCTGCAGTGGTGCTACATGGGAGCATTAACCCTCTTAATCAGCCGCTAGCTGGGATATAAGCACCCCGCTAGCAGCCAAATAGCACTGCTAGAATGATGGTCCAGTGTTTAGGCAGCGGAGTTCTGTGGAAAAAAATAATAAAAGTCAGCAGCTACAAATACTGCAGCTGTTGACTTTTAATATATGGACACTTACCTGTCGTGGGTGGCCACAATGCTGGCACCTGAAGCCGATCTCTCCCTCGGGTCCTTCGGCCACCATCTTCCGTAAGGGAATCAGGAAGTGAAGCCTTGCGGCTTCACTTCCTGGTTCCCTACTGTGCATGCGCAAGACGCGCTGCGCAATCCCACTGGTCCCTGCTGTCTTCTGGGACCTGTGCGTCTCCCAGAAGAAAGCTGGGGGCGGATTAAGCACCAGATGTGGTGTAGGTCACCACAGTGATCTATGCCCGGAAGAGGGAGCAAATACCTGGGATTACGCAGGTATCTGCCCCCCCTTCCCCCTAAAAAGGTACCAAATGTGACACCAGAGGGGGGGGGGGGGGGATTCGGAAAAGCGGAAGTTCCATTATTGCCCTGCTAAGTAATACAGAACATTTCTTACATTTAAACACAACAAGCCTCCAATCAGTGCACTTGTAGGTGTAATTTAGATATAAAAAAAAATATATATTATTTATAATATATATATATATCCAATACACAAAAACAGGTAATGAAAACTTTTGGACAAAAAAAAAAATAGGCTAACTTTACTGTTTAGTTTTTTTTTTTCTTTGTTAAAGCATATTTTCTCCCAAACAAAATGCGTTTGAAAGACCGCTGCGCAAATACCGTGTAACATTAAATATTGCAGCAATCGCTATTTTATTTCTTAGGGTCTCTGCTAAAAAAAATATATAATGTTTGGGGGTTCCAAGTGATTTTCCAGCAGAAAATACAGGTTTTTTACTTGTAAGCACCAAGTGTCAAAAAAGATTTAGCCTTTAAATGGTTAAACTGAGAACTCTCCTTCACGGAGTTCAGTTAATTGATAAGTAGCAACATTGTATATCTTTTCTCAAAACTTGGCAGGCTGCCCAGAGTCTCCTCCACGGGAAACTTCAGGCAACTTGCATTGACTTCTATTATAGAAGCTTTTTGCAAGTCGCGCTGCTGAAGTTAAAAAAAAAAAAAAAAAAAAATCGGCTTTCTTACAGCACAAATCGGCCGATGCCGATTAATTAAAAAACGCAAAATATCGGCCGATATATCGGCCAGCCGATATATCGGTCGACCTCTAAATAGAATACTTTTTTTGTATTTATCAACATGTTCTGTGAAAATTCTTTGAGTTTTTTACTACTGCGTGACAAGAAAATAAAAATGTTTTATTAATTTTTACAAATTGTTATTCTTTTATAATGTCTTGAGTTAGAGTTCTTCATAATTCTAAAGAAAATATCCTTAGTCTGTATTGTGGTTTGAAAACTGTCACATGACATTTAAAAAAAGTATCGGTATTCGGTATCGGCGAGTACATGGATAAAAGTATCGGTACTTGTACTCGGTCCTAAAAAAGTGGTATCGGGACAACCCTACTAATTACAGTATAAATGTGACTGGCATTGAAGGGGTTAACACTAGGGGGTGAGGAAGGGGTTAAATGTGTATCCTAGGTGTGTTCTAACTGTGGGGGGAGTGACCGATCTGTGTCCCTATGTAGGAAGGAACACAGATCGGGCTCCTCCTCTCCAGAGACAGGACGCTGTCTCTGTGTAAAACGGCAATGAGAGATGATCTATGAGAGATCATCTCTCATTCGCCCACAGATCGCATCGCAAACGGCCACTCTGATTGGCCGTTCGCCGCGATCTGTGATTGGCCGTGTCCAAGGGACACGGACAACACAGGGCTTCCCCGCAGCGCGCTCTACAGCGCGCGCTGGGAACGCCTAAAGGAGATGCCGTCAAATGACGGCATGTTGGATATTCAGGCCCGCGCTGTTGCCGTCATTCGACGGTAGCGCGGGCCTGAAGTGGTTAAGATCCCTTTCACACTGAGCCGCCCATGGTGGTAAAACTCCGCCGTCGCTATGGGCGGATTTGCGGTGCATTTCAGCCGGTAGCGGGGGTTTTATCCCCCCGCTAGTGGCTGAGAAAGAGTTAAAGTGGAGGTTCCGCCCAATTATTTTTTCAAAAAGCCAGCAGCTATAAATACTGCAGCTGCTGACTTTTAAAAAATGGACACTTACCTGTCCAGCACGCCCGCGATGTCGTCAGCCGAGGACGAGCAATCGCTCGTCCCTCGGCTGCACCCGCCACCATCCTCGGTTAGGGAATCGGGAAGTGAAGCGTTGCGGCTTCACTGCCCGGTTCCCTACTGCGAATGCATGAGTAGCGTGCCGCACTGTCACTGGACCCCACTCTCCTGGGAAGGGAACAGCGTGTTTCCCAGAAGAAAGCGGGGGCTGTGGGTAGGGAGCGTGGCTGCCGCAGTTCCGTATTCCCAGAAGTAGGTGCAAATACCTGTCTTAGACAGGTATCTGCACCCCCCTCCCCCTGAAAGGTGGCAAATGTGACACCGGAGGGGGGGGGGGGGTTTTCCGAAAAGCGGAAGCTCCATTTTTGGGTGGAGGAGCTCCGCTTTAAAACCACATGCAATGCGCTGCTGAAGCAACGCATTGCAGGCGGTATAGCCGCTCTGTCCCATTGATTTTACTGCTCCAAAGATGTGGCTAGCAGGACTTTTTTTACTGCCCTACTAGCACAACGCTCCAGTGTGAAAGCCCTCCGGGGCAGCTGTTTGAGGGTGGATTGCTATAGCGCCTGCAATACGCCCTCGGTTTGAAAGGGGTCTAAGTCAAAGGGCACTTATGGTTTTTGCCTCTTTGCCCTGATCTGAATTAATCCACCCATCCCTTCCACCAATGTACATCTCAATCTGATGGCCACCCAATCACAGGTCTCACTCTCCAGGCCGTAGCTATGCATTACAGCCCCAAAGACGTCTTCTGGGCTGTGTCGCTAGGCTGGAGATGAAGGGAGGTGGTGAGTGAAAACCCTTTTACAAATCTATCAAGCTGTAACTTTCAGGTACAACCAGGAAGTAAACAATCACCCAAGGGAATGGCTACCTGATCTAGGTAAGTAAACGTCTGTGGATGTGTAAGATGAGTTTGCTTAGGTAAGAGTAAAGTGGCAAAGAAGATAAATGCACTTTGTTATATAGTGGTATCCCTTAAAAAGCAGACAAGATTAAAAAAGTAATAAAAAGTAATATACGTGTCAAGCACAAGGCCCGCGGGCTGAATACCAGTCCAGTCCAATTTATGTGGCCCTCGCACCTCTTGTACAGCAGTGGCACCACCCTTTTCTCACACCCCACATTTTCTCAGCAGATTGTTTGCCCCCCACCCCAAAAAAATATACCACCAGCCACCACTGCTGTAAACTCTCCTTGACAAATATGCCTGCAAACACTCAAATGTGCATGGACACATATGGGTTATGACTAAGGCCTTAGGCCTCGTACACACAAACATCGTTTTCCTCGACGAGTTCCTTGTTAGGCTTGTCGAGAATCTTGACAAGCTTTCTTTGCGTACACACTGTCAAGACAAAATCTCATCGTTCTCAAACGCGGTGACGTACAACGCGTACGACGGCACTATAAAGGGGAAGTTTGATTCCACTGGCGCCACCCTTGGAGCTGCTTTTGCTAATCTCATATTACTGCGTGTTAAGTAAAAGTTTGGTAAGAGACGATTCGCGATTTTCAGTCTGTTACAGCGTGACAAATGTGCTATCTCCATTACAAACCCTACTTTTACCAAAGGTGCGCTCCCATCTCATACTTTATTCTGAGCATGCGCGCATTTCTAAGCATACACACGAACGTGTTTCAAGACGTAAACCAGCCCGGCTAGAAACACGACGAGGAAATTGAGACTCCCGACGAGGAAAAAGAGAACTTGTTCTCTTTTTTTATCGTCGAGTTCCACGACAGTTTTCTCAACAAAAAACATACACACAACCGTTTTCCTCAGCAAAAAATCTCTGCCACCAAGTTTCTTGATGGTGTCTGTTGAGGAAAACGGTTGTGTGTACGAGGCCTCATAGGCTGAAACGTGTAAACTGTTGCGTTTGTTCACTGTGGCTTGTCAATAAATACGATTTTTTAAAGAGCAACGACCGGAGTGCGGATCATCTTTTCCTCATTACTCTACTCAGCCAGCGACTGTGGATCGAGCACCCGGGAGCTCTGCTATCTATGTGGTGTATGGGTAGTAGAACTGACTTTTCTGTTCATAGCATGGACACATAGGGGGTTATTTACAAAAAGAAAATCCACTTTGCACTACAAGTGCAAAGTGCACTTAAAATTGCACTGAAAGTGCACTTGGAAGTGCAGTCGCTGTAAATCTGAGGGGAAGATATTAACCACTTGTCCACCGCCTGCCGTCAAATGACGGCGGGCGGAAGACTCCATTGTTCTGACAGGACGTTATATGACGTCCTGTCTTTTAAAGCCGCTAGGGGGAGCCCGCACGCCGCTGCGCGCACCCGCCGCTTTGTTGGGATCACGGTGCGCGTGCCCGGCGGCAAAGATTGCCGCCGGGCACCCGCGATTGCCCAGTAACTGAACAGGGACGTGGAGCTCTGTGTGTAAACACAGAGCTCCACGTCCTTTAGGTAGAGAGGAGACCGATCTGTGTCCCTTGTACATAGGGACACAATCGGTCACCTCCCCCAGTCACCCCCCTCCACCTACAGTTAGAACACAAACTAGGCTACACATTTAACCCCTTCCCCGCCCCCTAGTGGTTAACCCCTTCCCTGCCAGTCACATTTATACAGTTATCAGTGCATATTTATAGCACTGTTCACTGTATGAATGTGATTGGTCCCAAAAATGTCACAAAAGTGTCCGATGTGTCCGCCATAATGTCGCAGTCCCAAAAAAAAATCGCAGATCGCCGCCATTACTAGTAAAAAAATAATAATAATAAAAATGCCATAAAACTATCCCCTATTTTGTAAACGCTATAAATTTAGCGCAAACCAATCGATAAATGCTTATTGCGATTTTGTTTTTACCAATAATAGGTAGAAGAATATGTATCGGCCTAAACGGAGGAAAAAATATATTTTTTATATATTTTGGGGAATATTTATTACAGCAAAAAGTAAAAAATATTGAATTTTTTTCAAAATTGTCGCTGTATTTTTGTTTTTAGCGCAAAACATAAAAACCGCAAAGGTGATCAAATACCACCAAAAGAAAGCTCTATTTGTGGAGAAAAAAGGATGCCAATTTTGTTTGGGAGCCACGTCGCACGACCGCGCAATTGTCAGTTAAAGCGCCGCAGTGCCAGAAGCTGAAATTTCGCCTGGGCAGGAAGGGGGGGGGTAAAACCTTCTGGGGCTGAAGTGGTTAAACGAGGAAAGGCTCTGCTGATTTTATCATCCAATCATGTGCGAGCTAAAATGCTGTTTTTTTATGTTCCTTTCATGTCCCCCTCGGATCTACAGCGACTGCACTTCCAATTGCACGTTTAGTTTGCACTTGTAGTGCAAGTGGATTTGCCTTTCGTAAATAACCACCTTTGCCTAACAATAGAGTTGAAAGAAAAAATGCCAAACGTTTGTATGCACAGAATTTTTCTTGCCCAGTGTGCATGAGGCCTATAAGAACCATGAGTGACAGAGGTACTGTACTTACAGTGGTATAAACAGTCAGCCTAAAATAAAAAAAACAATGGTCAGGAGTCATTTCCATGTACACTATGTTAGATTGCACTTCCTACAGACTTGAATTTTCACATCTCCATTTCCTGACAATTCTGGTGTCTCTTAATGGCACAGACACATATGGTCCCCTGTGTATATGAATCATGTACTACATCCTTACTATAGAGTCATAGTGCTGAACTGTACATTCCTTCTACAATTCCATGCGCCAGGATCTTCATAAGCAGCCAATTCATGAGACTCCTTGTGAATACGACACCAGGGCAAGTGACAAACAGAATTAAAAGACCAATAAACTTTTCTGGGGAGTTATTTATAAAATGGCTAAACACCTTTCCCACTCATCAACGTAGTATATATATATTAGGGCTGTTACTGATTAAAATTTTCGTGTTCGATTAATCGTTTTTTTTTTTTAATCAATTAATTTACTAATTTCGATTAATTATAACACACAGATCCAACTACTTTTAGCTGATCTCCTTGCAGGCTGATTCCCAGTGCAGCTACCAACAACTGGAAAAATGGAGAGCAGGATACAAAAAACCCACAAAGGCAGCGCTCGATGGGAATAACATTAAAACTTTTATAGTCAAAATAAATATTGCACTGGAGATAACTGTAAAAATGGTGCGAGTAATACCAAACGGTAGCAAAAGCAGTCATAAAAACATGTAGCTAAGTATGATACTGGTATAAAAATGTGCACAAAGATACCACTGCTGAATCCAGATGAGGAGGGGTTAACATCAGTCCCATGAAGGGAACTATCACAACTCCCAGTGGATGGCTGTAGAGTTAAAGGATGTAAGGACCCCCAATGCTAAATAGCTTGCATTACCTTATAGCAGTCCTGCTTTCATGTCCTCCATGTCCGTTTTTGCTTAGAAGTTGCTGTAATCCCTTGCTGAACTCCACACTTCCTGCTTGTCTGGCTCCTTATGAAAAAACTCATGGGAGCTTTTCATTGTGGTCCATGATCAAGAAGATGTGATTACTATGGGCCAGATTCACGTATTCCAGAGCATCTTTGCTCTGGAGTAACGCTTCTGATTTGCGTTGCGCTGCCGAAATTTTAGGAGCAAGTGCTGTCATTCACGAAGCACTTGCTCCTAAAGTTGCGGCAGCGCATCACAAATGAGCCGGCGGAATTCAAATGTAGCGGGTACGGGGCGTGTAGTATGCTAACTACGCGCGATCCCGCCGCCAACGTACTGCGCATGCGTCGAGTGTCAAAACATCCCCGTGCGCATGCTCCAAAATCTGTGAATGAACGTCAATGACGTCACATTCCCATTCATGACCGTTTTACGCAAGCGACGTTTTTTTTTTTTTTTCCCGACGCGATGACGACGCCTATACCTAACATAGGATACTCCAACCCCATGTAGGTATATCTATGCGCCGCGTATCCCGTCCGGAAACGTCGTATCGTCATTGCGTCGCGCCGGATTTCGATCGTGAATTGCCGATTTCCGCTCATTAACATATTTTTTGAGCGTAAATCGGCGGGAACGCCCCCGGCGCCATTTTTAAGTTGAAGTAACGATGCGATGGCGAAACTCAGTTACGCTGCTCGCATCGGAACTTCAACCCGGCGTTTCTTGTTTTCTGGTTACAGAAAACAGAAACGCCGGCTCAAAGCCACAGTTAGGCTGGCGGATCACTGGATCCGCCAGCCTAACTGTTCCTGAATCTGGCCCTATGTGTCTAAAACTCCTCAGAACCAATCAGATTCATTTTAAAAACAAACACTGCCCTGTGTTTGTTTGTTTTTGTTCTGTGTGTCTCTGTACACACAGAACAAACTGAAACTAGTCTAAAAACTAAACTAAACTGAGGGCATATTATATGATTGATTTTTATCTATTTTTAATCATTTTTAAAAGGAATTAGTTAACTTGTATGTCTCTATACCCTGTAAACAGTCATTTCAGCAAAAAAAATGTTTTCCTTTACTACTCCTTTAAAAGAGATGTTTGTTTTTTTCAAGTTTTCTACTTACCTAGGTGGATGCAGAATTGGTCCGATGCTGCATCTGTCCCCCGGCGCCCCTGCACTGAGAACCGAGCGATTGAACATCACTGATTGCTCAGTTCTCACAGCTCCCTGAGCAGAGAGCTGCTTATTGCAACGTCAGTGGGAAGAATACTCCTTACATTGGGGGGTCAGTGGGAAGAATACTCCTTACATTGGGGGGTCAGTGGGAAGAATACTCCTTACATTGGGGGGTCAGTGGGAAGAATACTCCTTACATTGGGGGTCAGTGGGAGCAATACTCCTTACATTGGGGGTCAGTGGGAAGAATTATCCTTACATTGGGGGGTCAGTGGGAAGAATGCTCCTTACATTGGGGGTCAGTGGGAAGAATACTCCTTACATTGGGGGTCAGTGGGAAGAATGCTCCTTACATTGGGGGTCAGTGGGAAGAATACTCCTTACATTGGGGGTCAGTGGGAAGAATACTCCTTACATTGGGGGTCAGTGGGAAGAATACTCCTTACATTGGGGGGTCAGTGGGAAGAATACTCCTTACATTGGGGGGTCAGTGGGAAGAATACTCCTTACATTGGGGGTCAGTGGGAGCAATACTCCTTACATTGGGGGTCAGTGGGAAGAATTATCCTTACATTGGGGGGTCAGTGGGAAGAATGCTCCTTACATTGGGGGTCAGTGGGAAGAATACTCCTTACATTAGGGGTCAGTGGGACAAATGCTCCTTACATTGGGGGTCAGTGGGAAGAATACTCCTTACATTGGGGGTCAGTGGGAAGAATGCTCCTTACATTGGGGGGGGTCAGTGGGAAGAATGCTCCTTACATTGGGGGGGTCAGTGGGAAGAATACTCCTTACATTGGGGGTCAGTGGGAAGAATTATCCTTACATTGGGGGGGTCAGTGGGAAGAATGCTCCTTACATTGGGGGTCAGTGGGAAGAATACTCCTTACATTGGGGGTCAGTGGGAAGAATGCTCCTTACATTGGGGGTCAGTGGGAAGAATGCTCCTTACATTGGGGGTCAGTGGGAAGAATTATCCTTACATTGGGGGGGTCAGTGGGAAGAATGCTCCTTACATTGGGGGTCAGTGGGAAGAATACTCCTTACATTGGGGGTCAGTGGGAAGAATGCTCCTTACATTGGGGGTCAGTGGGAAGAATGCTCCTTACATTGGGGGTCAGTGGGAAGAATGCTCCTTACATTGGGGGGTCAGTGGGAAGAATGCTGCTTACATTGGGGGTCAGTGGGAAGAATGCTCCTTACATTGGGGGTCAGTGGGAAGAATGCTCCTTACATTGGGGGGTCAGTGGGAAGAATTCTCCTTACATTGGGGGTCAGTGGGAAGAATTCTCCTTACATTGGGGGTCAGTGGGAAGAATGCTCCTTACATTGGGGGGTCAGTGGGAAGAATGCTCCTTACATTGGGGGACAGTGGGAAGAATGCTCCTTACATTGGGGGTCAGTGGGAAGAATACTCCTTACATTAGGGGTCAGTGGGACAAATGCTCCTTACATTGGGGGTCAGTGGGAAGAATACTCCTTACATTGGGGGTCAGTGGGAAGAATACTCCTTACATTGGGGGGGTCAGTGGGAAGAATACTCCTTACATTGGGGGTCAGTGGGAAGAATACTCCTTACATTGGGGATCAGTGGGAAGAATGCTCCTTACATTGGGGGTCAGTGGGAAGAATGCTCCTTACATTGGGGGGTCAGTGGGAAGAATGCTGCTTACATTGGGGGTCAGTGGGAAGAATGCTCCTTACATTGGGGGGTCAGTGGGAAGAATGCTCCTTACATTGGGGGTCAGTGGGAAGAATGCTCCTTACATTGGGGGTCAGTGGGAAGAATTCTCCTTACATTGGGGGTCAGTGGGAAGAATGCTCCTTACATTGGGGGGTCAGTGGGAAGAATGCTCCTTACATTGGGGGACAGTGGGAAGAATTCTCCTTACATTGGGGGGTCAGTGGGAAGAATGCTCCTTACATTGGGGGGTCAGTGGGAAGAATGCTCCTTACATTGGGGGACAGTGGGAAGAATTCTCCTTACATTGGGGGGTCAGTGGGAAGAATGCTCCTAACATTGGGGGGTCAGTGGGAAGAATTCTCCTTACATTGGGGGTCAGTGGGAAGAATGCTCCTTACATTGGGGGGTCAGTGGGAAGAATTCTCCTTACATTGGGGGGTCAGTGGGAACAATACTCCTTACATTGGGGGACAGTGGGAAGAATACTCCTTACATTAGGGGTCAGTGGGACAAATGCTCCTTACATTGGGGGTCAGTGGGAAGAATTCTCCTTACATTGGGGGTCAGTGGGAAGAATACTCCTTACATTGGTGGTCAGTGGGAAGAATGCTCCTTACATTGGGGGTCAGTGGGAAGAATGCTCCTTACATTGGGGGTCAGCGGGAAGAATTCTCCTTACATTGGGGGTCAGTGGGAAGAATGCTCCTTACATTGGGGGGTCAGTGGGAAGAATGCTGCTTACATTGGGGGTCAGTGGGAAGAATGCTCCTTACATTGGGGGTCAGTGGGAAGAATGCTCCTTACATTGGGGGTCAGTGGGAAGAATGCTCCTTACATTGGGGGTCAGTGGGAAGAATGCTCCTTACATTGGGGGTCAGTGGGTCATTTCGCAGACTTCAGACATTGGAGGGGGGAGGGGAGTAAAGTGACTTTAGTTCCACTTTAATGGTGACAAGCTGTGGACAGTGTCAGGTCTTCATTGATTGGCTGAATAGAGCCACCTGGGTGGTCATCTCCCATACAATGTGGGGGTGACAAGGACCCCCCTGTACACAGCACAGAGTGACATAAAGGAGACAACCTGTGGCTGTGAGTAGAAGTTGGACTGTGAAGTCCATGTGTGTGATGTAAGGAGAGGACTGTGATCTCCCGATCTGATCCGGGGGACACCCCACACACGTGTATAGAGATGAGGGGGGGGGGGGGGCATTCCCGCACACAGGTCCCCATACAGCCCGGGATGGGCGGGGCTCCCATCACTCACCCCGATCCCGGAGGACTCGTCTATGGTGCTCCGTGTGATCTCAGCCGATCCTCATGTCTGCCCGGTGTGCCATCGCCCGATCCGCCGCCCCTCCGCTCTCCTCTCCGCCGCCTCCAGCCTCTTCTCCTTCAGGACTATGCGGCCGTTGCTCTGCCCAACGGTGACGCACTCCTCCCCCAATACAGAGGAGGGGAGGGGGAGGGGAGGGGGTCCTGGCTCTGGTCTGCCCCCTGTCATCGGCTCAGTGTGTCCTGAGTGTGAGGGGACAAGAATAGATAACAATATGAGGAAAAAGGAAGTCTCATCTATTCCTGCCTCAATGTTATCTATCCACACCAGATCACTGACATCCACACCAGATCACTGATATCCACACAAGATCACTGACATCCACACCAGATCACCGATATCCACACCAGATCACCGATATTCACACCAGATCACCGATATTCACACCAGATCACTGATATCCACACAAGATCACTGACATCCTCACCAGATCACTGATATCCACACCAGATCACCGATATCCACACCAGATCACTGACATCCACACCAGATCACTGATATCCACACCAGATCACTGATATCCACATCAGATCACTGACATCCTCACCAGATCACTGATATCCACACAAGATCACCGACATCCACACCAGATCACCGATATCCACACCAGATCACCGATATTCACACCAGATCACTGACATCCACACCAGATCACTGACATCCACACCAGATCACTGACATCCACACCAGATCACTGACATCCACACCAGATCACCGATATCCACACCAGATCACCGATATTCACACAAGATCACTGACATCCACACCAGATCACCGATATCCACACCAGATCACTGACATCCACACCAGATCACCGATATCCACACCAGATCACTGATATCCACACAAGATCACTGATATCCACACCAGATCACTGACATCCACACCAGATCACTGATATCCACACAAGATCACTGACATCCACACGAGATCACCGATATCCACACCAGATCACCGATATTCACACCAGATCACTGACATCCACACCAGATCACTGATATCCACACAAGATCACTGACATCCTCACCAGATCACCAATATCCACACCAGATCACCAATATCCACACCAGATCACCGATATTCACACCAGATCACTGACATCCACACCAGATCACTGACATCCACACCAGATCACTGACATCCACACCAGATCACTGATATCCACACCAGATCACTGAAATCCTCACCAGATCACTGACATCCTCACCAGATCACTGATATCCACACCAGATCACTGATATCCACACAAGATCACTGACATCCACACAAGATCACTGACATCCACACCAGATCACTGATATCCACACAAGATCACTGACATCCTCACCAGATCACCAATATCCACACCAGATCACCGATATTCACACCAGATCACCGACATCCACACCAGATCACTGACATCCACACCAGATCACTGACATCCACACCAGATCACTGACATTCACACCAGATCACTGAAATCCTCACCAGATCACTGACATCCACACCAGATCACTGACATCCTCACCACATCACTGACATCCTCACCAGATCACTGACATCCACACCAGATCACCGATATCCACACCAGATCACCGATATTCACACCAGATCACCGATATTCACACCAGATCACTTACATCCACACAAGATCACTGACATGCTCACCAGATCACAGATATCCACACCAAATCACCGATATCCACACCAGATCACCGATATTCACACCAGATCACTGACATCCATACCAGATCACTGATATCCACACCAGATCACTGACATCCACACCAGATCACTGATATCCACACCAGATCACTGAAATCCTCACCAAATCACTGAAATCCTCACCAGATCACTGACATCCTCACCAGATCACTGGCATCCACACCAGATAACTGACATCCTCGCCAGATCACTGACATCCTCGCCAGATCACTGATATCCACACAAGATCACGGATATCCACACCAGATTACTGATATCCACACAAGATCACGGATATCCACACCAGATCACTGATATCCACACAAGATCACCAAATCACTGATATCCACACCAGATCACTGACATCCACACCAGATCACTGATATCCACACCAGCTCACCAGATCACTGATATCCACACCAGATCACTGACATCCACACCAGATCACTGATATCCACACCAACTCACCAGATCACTGATATCCACACCAGATCACTGACATCCACACCAGATCACAGACATCAACACCAGATCACTGATATCCAAACCAGATCACTGATATCCACACCAGATCACTGACATCCGCACCAGATCACTGATATCCACACCAGATCACTGATATCCACACCAGATCACTGGCATACATCCACACCAGATCACTGACATCAACACCAGATCACTGACATCCACACCGGATCACTGATATCCACACCAGATCACCAACCGACATCTACACCAGATCACTGAAATCCACACCAGATCACTGACATCCACACCAGATCACTGATATCCACACCAGATCACCGACAGACATCCACACCGGATCACTGATATCCACACCAGATCACTGACAGACCTCCACACCAGATCACTGACATCCACACCAGATCACCGACAGACATCCACACCAGATCACCGACAGACATCCACACCAGATCACCGACAGACATCCACACCAGATCACCGACAGACATCCACACCAGATCACTGACATCCACACCAGATCACTGACATCCACACCAGATCACTGATATCCACACCAGATCACTGATATCCACACCAGATCACCAACAGACATCCACACCAGATTACTGACATCCACACCCGATCACTGACATCCACACCAGATCACTGAAATCCACACCAGATCACTGACATCCACACCAGATCACCGACATCCACACCAGATCACAGACATCCACACCAGATCACTGATATCCACACCAGATCACTGATATCCACACCAGATCAGCGATATTCACACCAGATCACCGATATTCACACCAGATCACTGATATCCACACAAGATCACTGACATCCACACCAGATCACTGATATCCACACCAGATCACTGATATCCACACCAGATCACCAATATCCACACCAGATCACCGATATTCACACCAGATCACTGACATCCACACCAGATCACTGACATCCACACCAGATCACTGACATCCACACCAGATCACTGACATCCACACCAGATCACTGACATCCACACCAGATCACTGACATCCTCACCAGATCACTGACATCCACACCAGATCACTGATATCCACACCAGATCACCGATATTCACACCAGATCACTGATATCCACACCAGATCACTGACATCCACACCAGATCACTGACATCCACACCAGATCACTGATATCCACACCAGATCACTGAAACCTCACCAGATCACTGACATCCTCACCAGATCACTGAAATCCACACCAGATCACTGACATCCACACCAGATCACTGACATCCTCACCACATCACTGACATCCTCACCACATCACTGACATCCTCACCAGATCACTGTTATCCACACAAGATCACGGATATCCACACCAGATTACGGATATCCACACCAGATCACGGATATCCACACCAGATCACTGATATCCACACCAGATCACTGACATCAACACCAGATCACTGACATCAACACCAGATCACTGATATCCAAACCAGATCACTGATATCCACACCAGATCACTGACATCCGCACCAGATCACTGATATCCACACCAGATCACTGATATCCACACCAGATCACTGGCATACATCCACACCAGATCACTGACATCAACACCAGATCACTGACATCAACACCGGATCACTGATATCCACACCAGATCACCAACCGACATCTACACCAGATCACTGAAATCCACACCAGATCACTGACATCCACACCAGATCACTGATATCCACACCAGATCACCGACAGACATCCACACCGGATCACTGACATCCACACCAGATCACTGACATTGACACCAGATCACTGATATCCACACCAGATCACCGATATTCACACCAGATCACTGACATCCACACCAGATCACTGACATCCACACCAGATCACTGACATCAACACCAGATCACTGATATCCAAACCAGATCACTGATATCCACACCAGATCACTGACATCCGCACCAGATCACTGACATCCACACCAGATCACTGATATCCACACCAGATCACTGGCATACATCCACACCAGATCACTGACATCAACACCAGATCACTGACATCCACACCGGATCACTGATATCCACACCAGATCACCAACCGACATCTACACCAGATCACTGAAATCCACACCAGATCACTGACATCCACACCAGATCACTGACATCCACACCAGATCACCGACAGACATCCACACCGGATCACTGATATCCACACCAGATCACTGACAGACCTCCACACCAGATCACTGACATCCACACCAGATCACCGACAGACATCCACACCAGATCACTGACATGCACACCAGATCACCGACAGACATCCACACCAGATCACCGACAGACATCCACACCAGATCACTGACATCCACACCAGATCACTGACAGACATCCACACCAGATCACTGATATCCACACCAGATCACCAACAGACATCCACACCAGATTACTGACATCCACACCCGATCACTGACATCCACACCAGATCACTGAAATCCACACCAGATCACTGACATCCACACCAGATCACCGACATCCACACCAGATCACAGACATCCACACCAGATCACAGACATCCACACCAGATCACAGACATCCACACCAGATCACAGACATCCACACCAGATCACTGACATTCATCCACACCAGATCACTGATATCCACACATCCATAACATTCACACTAGATCCCCTAAAATCCACACCCAATTACTGAGATTCCCTAACATCCACACCAGATCAATGACATTCACACTAGATCTCCTGACATCCACACTAGATCCATGACAATTACATTAGATCCCCTAACATTCATACTAGAGCCAATAGTATTCCCACCAGACCACTGACATCCATACGAGATCACTAACATCTACACAAGATAACTGACATTCACACTAGATCCCCTAGTATCCACACCAGATCCCTGACATTTATATTAGATCCACTAACATTCATACTAGATTCACTAAAATTACCATCAGATCACTGACATCCACACCAGATCACGGACATCCACACCAGATCACTGATATCCACACAAGATCACTGACATCCACACCAGATCACCGATATCCACACCAGATCAGCGATATTCACACCAGATCACCGATATTCACACCAGATCACTGACATCCACACAAGATCACTGACATCCACACCAGATCACTGACATCCACACCAGATCACTGATATCCACACCAGATCACCAATATCCACACCAGATCACCGATATTCACACCAGATCACTGACATCCACACCAGATCACTGACATCCACACCAGATCACTGACATCCACACCAGATCACTGACATCCACACCAGATCACTGACATCCTCACCAGATCACTGACATCCACACCAGATCACTGACATCCACACCAGATCACTGATATCCACACCAGATCACCGATATTCACACCAGATCACTGACATCCACACCAGATCACTGATATCCACACCAGATCACTGACATCCACACCAGATCACTGATATCCACACCAGATCACTGAAACCTCACCAGATCACTGACATCCTCACCAGATCACTGAAATCCACACCAGATCACTGACATCCACACCACATCACTGACATCCTCACCACATCACTGACATCCTCGCCAGATCACTGATATCCACACAAGATCACGGATATCCACACCAGATTACGGATATCCACACCAGATCACGGATATCCACACCAGATCACGGATATCCACACCAGATCACTAATATCCACACCAGATCACTGATATCCACTCCAGATCACGGATATCCACACCAGATCACTAATATCCACACCAGATCACTGATATCCACACAAGATCACCAAATCACTGATATCCACACCAGATCACTGACATCCACACCAGATCACTGACATCCACACCAGATCACTGACATCCACACCAGATCACTGACATCCACACCAGATCACTGATATCCACACCAGATCACTGATATCCACACAAGATCACCAAATCACTGATATCCACACCAGATCACTGACATCCACACCAGATCACTGACATCCACACCAGATCACTGATATCCACACCAGCTCACCAGATCACGGATGTCCACACCAGATCACTGACATCCACACCAGATCACTGATATCCACACCAGCTCACCAGATCACTGATATCCACACCAGATCACTGACATCCACACCATATCACTGACATCAACACCAGATCACTGATATCCAAACCAGATCACTGATATCCACACCAGATCACTGACATCCGCACCAGATCACTGACATCCGCACCAGATCACTGATATCCAAACCAGATCACTGATATCCACACCAGATCACTGATATCCACACCAGATCACTGACATCCGCACCAGATCACTGATATCCACACCAGATCACTGGCATACATCCACACCAGATCACTGACATCAACACCAGATCACTGACATCCACACCGGATCACTGATATCCACACCAGATCACCAACCAACATCTACACCAGATCACTGAAATCCACACCAGATCACTGACATCCACACCAGATCACTGAAATCCACACCAGATCACTGACATCCACACCACATCACTGACATCCTCACCACATCACTGACATCCTCACCACATCACTGACATCCTCGCCAGATCACTGATATCCACACAAGATCACGGATATCCACACCAGATTACGGATATCCACACCAGATCACGGATATCCACACCAGATCACGGATATCCACACCAGATCACGGATATCCACACCAGATCACTGATATCCACACCAGATCACTGATATCCACACCAGATCACTAATATCCACACCAGATCACTGATATCCACTCCAGATCACGGATATCCACACCAGATCACTAATATCCACACCAGATCACTGATATCCACACAAGATCACCAAATCACTGATATCCACACCAGATCACTGACATCCACACCAGATCACTGACATCCACACCAGATCACTGACATCCACACCAGATCACTGACATCCACACCAGATCACTGATATCCACACCAGATCACTGATATCCACACAAGATCACCAAATCACTGATATCCACACCAGATCACTGACATCCACACCAGATCACTGACATCCACACCAGATCACTGACATCCACACCAGATCACTGATATCCACACCAGCTCACCAGATCACGGATGTCCACACCAGATCACTGACATCCACACCAGATCACTGATATCCACACCAGCTCACCAGATCACTGATATCCACACCAGATCACTGACATCCACACCATATCACTGACATCAACACCAGATCACTGATATCCAAACCAGATCACTGATATCCACACCAGATCACTGACATCCGCACCAGATCACTGATATCCACACCAGATCACTGGCATACATCCACACCAGATCACTGACATCAACACCAGATCACTGACATCCACACCGGATCACTGATATCCACACCAGATCACCAACCGACATCTACACCAGATCACTGAAATCCACACCAGATCACTGAAATCCACACCAGATCACTGACATCCACACCAGATCACTGACATCCACACCAGATCACTGATATCCACACCAGATCACCGACAGACATCCACACCGGATCACTGATATCCACACCAGATCACTGACAGACCTCCACACCAGATCACTGACATCCACACCAGATCACCAACAGACATCCACACCAGATCACTGACATGCACACCAGATCACTGACATGCACACCAGATCACCGACAGACATCCACACCAGATCACCGACAGACATCCACACCAGATCACTGACATCCACACCAGATCACCGACAGACATCCACACCAGATCACTGATATCCACACCAGATCACCAACAGACATCCACACCAGATTACTGACATCCACACCCGATCACTGACATCCACACCAGATCACTGAAATCCACACCAGATCACTGACATCCACACCAGATCACCGACATTCACACCAGATCACTGACATTCGTCCACACCAGATCACTGATATTCACACCAGATCACTGACATTCGTCCACACCAGATCACTGATATCCACACATCCATAACATTCACACTAGATCCCCTAAAATCCACACCCAATCACTGAGATTCACACTAGATTCCCTAACATCCACACCAGATCAATGACATTCACACTAGATCTCCTGACATCCACACTAGATCCATGACAATTACATTAGATCCCCTAACATTCATACTAGAGCCAATAGTATTCCCACCAGACCACTGACATCCATACGAGATCACTAACATCTACACAAGATAACTGACATTCACACTAGATCCCCTAGTATCCACACCAGATCCCTGACATTTATATTAGATCCCCTAACATTCATACTAGATTCACTAAAATTACCATCAGATCACTGACATCCACACCAGATCACGGACATCCACACCAGATCACTGATATCCACACCAGATCACTGACATCCACACCCGATCACTGACATCCACACCTGATCACTGATATCCACACCAGATCACTGACATCAACACCAGATCACTGATATCCACACCAGCTCACCAGATCACTGATATCCACACCAGATCACTGATATCCACACCAGCTCACCAGATCACTGATATCCACACCAGATTACTGATATCCACACCAGATCACTGACATCCACAACAGATCATTGACATCAACACCAGATCACTGATATCCAAACCAGCTCACCAGATCACTGATATCCACACCAGATCACTGACATCCACACCAGATCACTGACATCAACACCAGATCACTGATATCCAAACCAGCTCACCAGATCACTGATATCCACACCAGATCACTGACATCCACACCAGATCACGGACATCAACACCAGGTCACTGATATCCAAACCAGCTCACCAGATCACTGATATCCACACCAGATCACTGACATCCACACCAGATCACTGATATCCACACCAGATCACTGCCATACATCCACACCAGATCACTGACATCAACACCAGATCACTGGCAGACATCCACACCAGATCACTGACATCCACACCGGATCACTGATATCCACACCAGATCACCAACAGACATCTACACCAGATCACTGAAATCCACACCAGATCACTGACATCCACACCAGATCACTTATATCCACACCAGATCACCGACATTCATCCACACCGGATCACTGATATCCACACCAGATCACCGACAGACATCCATACCAGATCACTGACATGCACACCAGATCACTGACATCCACACCAGATCACCGACCGACATCCACACCAGATCACTGACATCCACACCAGATCACCGACCGACATCCACACCAGATCACTGACATCCACACCAGATCACTGACAGACATCCACACCAGATCACTGATATCCACACCAGATCGCCAACAGACATCCACACCAGATCACTGACATCCACACCCGATCACTGACATCCACACCCGATCACTGACATCCACACCAGATCACTGACATCCACATCAGATCACCGACATCCACACCAGATCACCGGCAGACATCCACACCAGATCACTGATATCCACACCAGATCACTGACATCCACACCAGATCACTGACATCCACATCAGATCACCGACATCCACACCAGATCACCGGCAGACATCCACACCAGATCACAGACATCCACACCAGATCACTGATATCCACACCAGATCACAGACATCCACACCAGATCACTGATATCCACACCAGATCACTGACATTCATCCACACCAGATCACTGATATCCACACCAGATCACTGACATTCATCCACACCAGATCACTGATATCCACACATCCATAACATTCACACTAGATCCCCTAAAATCCACACCCAATCACTGAGATTCACACTAGATTCCCTAACATCCACACCAGATCAGTGACATTTATATTAGATCCCCTAACATTCATACTAGATTCACTAAAATTCAGATCACTGACATCCACAACAGATCACTAAAATTAACACTAGATCTCCTGACATACACACTAGGTCCATGACATTCACATTAGATTCCCTAACATTCATACTAGATGCAATAGTATTCCTGCCAGATTACTGACATCCACACCAGATCACACCACTGACATGTACACTATATCCCCCCACATCCACACCCAATTACCGACACCCAGACCAGATCACTATGTCACACTAGATTTCATGACATTCACATTAGATCCTCTGAGGCCTTGTACACACGAGGGAATAAATCCGCTGAACATGGTCCGACGGACCATTTCAGCCGAAAAATCTGCTCGTCTGTAGGGGCAAACGGACCGTTCTGGCCGGATTCCTCCGGCGGAAAAATTTGAAAGCATGCTTTGAAATTTTTCCGCCGGATAGCTGCCCGTCAGATATGTCCGCTGGTTAGTACGGCAAACCAGCGGACATATCTGCCCGCACATGCGTCGTATCCTGTGAATGGATCCGACGCATGCGCGCGGAAGTGTTTACTTCCTGGTGCGGTGACGTGGCGGCATCAACGTCACTGCGCTGTCTGCCGGCGGGGAATTTGATCCGATGGTGTGTACAGCCATCGGATCAAAACATCCCGGCGTAAATATGCGCTGTAAACGGTCCGGTGACCGCTTACAGCGGATAAATCCCATCGTGTGTACAAGGCCTAACATTCATACTATATTCAATAATATTCCCACCAGGTCACTGACATCCACACTAGATCACTTACATCTACACTAAATCTTCTAGAACCCACACCAGATCAGTGACATTCACACTAGATCTCCTGACATCCACACCAGATCCATGACATTCACATTAGATCCCCTAACATTCATACTAGATGGAATCTAGAGGATGCCTCCAGAGCCCACCCAGGTGTGTTGCATCAGCGAATGAATATCCGCTGTTCGAACACTGATCCTCCTCCCGGCCAATCAGGAAGCGGGTCTGATACCCATCACCCGATTGGCTCAATGGACTGCCCCTCCTGTAACAATTATTCCACAAGTCCCCTTTGTTCACCTGCCACACCCTTCTCTATAATCCCCCTTTTCTTTTGAACAGTGCATACCAGTCGGTCTAGGACTAGCATCACCGCCATGTTGGTACTTTGGCAGTTTAGTTCCAGCACTCTGCTCACCATTGCACTTGAGGAAGCCTTGCTACTGTTCATATTGATCTGGACACCAAATGTCATATAATGCCTAGTCTTTACTCCTAATACCTTTGCATGCTAAATTGTGTTATTACCATTGTTAATCCATTTATGCTTCCCTAGTTACTACCTGGTTTGCCTGTTTTCTTTGATATAGTGCTACTACTGGGTACTAAGTGTTACATTCAGTGACTTCCTGTGATATTGTATGTTTGTACACTCAACCTGGTGTGTTAGAGGGGATGACGTTTTTTGGAAAAGAACAGAGGACCAATCCTAATCAGCGGCTCATATGGGGGTAGCGCTACAAGTAATATAAGGGAATTCTTTCCATGGGGACACTAGCTTTAGACAACAAGGGATCATGGGCATCCGCTGAAATTTTTTCAGGGAGGGGCACTTTGGTAGCGGCGATACACAGTCGCATTTAACCATTTCTTCAAACGCTAGCGGGGGTTAAAAGCAACCCGCTAGCGGCCGAATAGCACAGCTAAAACGATGGTAAAGCGCCACTTTGCCAATAACGCGGCCAGCTGGCAGTGTGAAATAGCTCTTGAGAAAATTCAGCTTCACTCCATGCCCATATACAGTAAATATAGCTTAGAGAATGTACAGAACACTCTTCAGCACAGATGGACCCCACCTTCAGCACAGACCCCCCTTCAACACAGACCCCTCCATTCATCACAGATGGATCCCCCTTCAGCACATACCCCCCATTCTGCACAGACCCCTCCATTCTGCACAGATGGACCCCCCTTCAGCACAGACCCCCCCCCATTCCAGACAGACCCCTCCATTCAGCACAGATGGATCCCCCTTCAGCACATACCCCCCATTCTGCACAGACCCCTCCATTCAGCACAGATGGATCCCCCTTCAGCACATACCTCCCATTCTGCACAGACCCCTCCATTCTGCACAGATGGACCCCCCCTTCAGCACAGACCCCCCCATTCCGGACAGACCCCCTCAATTCAGCACAGACCCCCCTTCAGCACAGATGGACCCCCTTTAAGCACAGACCCCTTCAGCACATACCCCCCTTCAGCACAGATGGACCCCCCATTCAGCACAAACCCCCCTCCCCATCCCATTCAGTACCTCAGATCAGCCATCAGCGCAGCACAGGCACAGCAGGTTCCCTCCCCCTGTGTACACATAAACACTGGAGGGGAGGCAGCTTCACTCTGCTTGCTGTGTCTGTGTGACATCCAACCCGGGACCGCTCAGACAGCCTGTGACCGCAAAACTCTTCAACACCTTCTTGATTTTCCAGGGGGGTCAATTGCCCCCCCTTGCCCTATGGAGCGGACACCCATGCAAGGGATCCCTAACTTTAGAGGGATTTCCTCTTACTTTCTGTTTTAGATATGGTGCAAGAAGTGAAGGGAAATTTCCCAAACGGGACACAGATGGCAAAAATAAAGAAACTGATGGGGGATTATAACCCTCCCTTAGTCTATCCAGAAGAAGGAAAGTTTTGATTTTAGTTTAAATTAGTTCAATTAAATTTTTTTCTGGTTGTTTACTTCATTATAATTGTTACTTAACGACTTAACCACTTGCTTACTGGGCACATATACCCCCTTCCTGCCCAGGCGAAATTTCAGCTTTTAGCACTGCGTCACTTTAAATTAAAATTGCGCGGTCGTGCGACGTGCCTCCCAAACAAAACTGACGTCCTTTTTTTCCACAAATAGAGATTTCTTTTGGTGGTATTTAATCACCTCTGCGGTTTTTATTTTTTGCGCTATAAACAAAAAAAAGAGCGACAATTTAAAAAAAAAACACAATATTTATTACTTTTTGATATAATAAATATCCAATTTAAAAAAAAATATATATATATTTTTTTCTCAGTTTAGAGGTAAATATATATTTTATTTATAAAGAGGTATATCATATAATTATCAGGCGTATACAATATAGGGTATAACATTCTAACATACATTGTCTGTAATATAATATGACGTAAATTTAACATTGGATTATCAAACTTATCTATGTTGGGTAGTCAACAGTGACTAACATGAAATTTCAAAGAAAACTGAAAGAACATAAAGCAATAGAGCTACAGATGATCATTATAAAATGTAGGTGTATAAGAAGTAGAGAAGAGGAAAGAAAAAGGAGAAAAAAAGATGGGTGGGGAAGGGGGAAAGGAAGAGGACCGAGCGGGCCAATTATATTCCATTTGTTTTTAATGAATCAGATGAAGAGTAATCAATCCATAGGATCCAAAGAAATTAAAATTTATCATATGTATCAGAATCCAGGGCTAACATCTCCTCCATTCGCATGATGTCATTAACCAAAGAGACCCATAGGGATAATGGAGGGGTAGTAGAAGATTTCCAGAACAATGGGATAAGTTGTCGTGCAGCTGATAGAAAGAAACGTAGTAAGGTGCCCTTCTGTGATGTTATAGAACCAGGCAACATGGACAGTAAGGCTATTTCAGGTGAGGGCGTCAGGGGTTGATCATAGAGCTTACTATATACGGTAAAGACCTGAGACCAGAGGGGTCGAACGGCCGGACATGTCCACCAAATATGGAGGTAGCTACCATCTATTGCGCCGCATCTCCAACATGTAGGGGGTATAGATGGAAATATTTTATGTAAAGAGAGAGGGTCTCTGTACCTTCGAGAGAGGAGTTTAAAGTTTTTCTCTTGAAAATAATAGGAGATGGAGGATTTGTGTGTGAAGTAATAAGACTTCTGCCAGTCTGTAGCACGGAAATCCCTTTCTTGATCCGTGGACCACTTCCTTGTGTAGGGGGGAGGTTGATCATGCATTCGTGTGTGTAGCAGACTATACATGGAGGAGAGTAAGGCCGCGTACACACGATCAAATTTGTCCACTGAAAACGGTCCGATGGACCATTTCAGCAGACAAATCCGATCGTGTGTACGGGCTAGCGGACAGGTTTGTCCATCGGACAAATTTCAAAGCATGCTTTGAAATACAAACCTGTCCGTCGGATCTGTCCGCTGGTTAGTACGGCAAACCAGCGGACATATCTTCCCGCACATGCGTCGTATCCGGTGAATGGATCCGACGCATGCGCGCGGAAGTGTTTACTTCCTGGTGCGGTGACGTAGCGGTGACGTGGCGGCGTCAACGTCACCGCCGCGTCACCACGCTGTCTGCCGCGGGGATTTTGATCCGATGGTGTGTACACGCCATCGGACCGAAATCCGATGAGACATGTCCGCTCTAAACTGTCCGTCGGACAAGTTTGAGCGGACATATCTCATCGTGTGTAGGAGGCCATAATGTTTCGGTGTTTCTGAGAGAGAGCACAGTTTCTCAAAAGATGTAAGGGGTCTATGAGTCTGAGAGGAGGAGAATAGGTCAGAACAAAAGGAGGACAAGCGTAGAGTCGTGAGCCAATTACGTTGGTCTTTAGGTAGTACAGGGGAGCCCGAAACGGGATTTATAAATGAGCTTGCTATGGGCCAGGTAGGGCGGGAGTAAGGACCCGCCGTGTAAGAACCTAGTCCTAGAGGTAATCCGGGGTGATCGAAGAGGGATGTAAGTGGCGATGGATCGGATGACAGTAAAGAGAGTAGTTCCTTTTTGTACCACAGTTGTAGGGCAGCAATCGTCAATGGAGAGGCATGTGAAAGTAAATGTAGGTGATGTTCATAACCCCAAAGTAAAGCTCGTAGATCAAAAATGGATAAGTCCTGTTCTGTCATGGTGGATGCTTTAAGAAATGGACGAGGGAACCATTCTACCATTCTGGATAACAAAGTAGGTTTATGGTATAGTTCAAAGTCCGGTAAACCCACTCCTCCTCGAGATTTGGGGTATGTGAGTAAAGAATGACTGATGCGAGATTTGTTATTGTGCCAAATAAAGCTTATGGACATGGAGCGTAGGGAGTAATTTAGGAAGCGTGTCCATTTTTAATGTATTAATACGACCAAACCAGGGTTTTAATGAAGAGCTCCAGGCTTCCAATTCTCTCCGAAGTTTGGTCAAAAGAGGAAGATAGTTTAGGTTATAAAGTTGCTTTAGATTTGAGGGAATTGTTATACCCAAGTAGGAGATGCCCTTAGTATTCCATTGGAATGAAAAATTTGTTCGTAATTTAGTGAGAGTTGAATTTGGAAGTGATATGTTCAGGGCTTCAGTCTTGGATATATTCAATTTTAAATTACTAAAATCCCCAAACCTATGAAATTCATGTAATAATGAGGGAAGAGATGTATGAGGTTGTTGAATATAGACCAGTTTAGGCCGATATGTATTCTACAAATTTTTGGTAGAAAAAAAAAATTGCAATAAGCGTATAGTGATTGATTTGCGCAAAAGTTATAGTGGCTACAAAATAGGGGAAAGAATTCTTTTTTGTTTTTTTACTACTAATGACGGCGATCAGTGATTTTTATCAGGTCTGCGACATTGCGGCGGAAACATCGGACACTTTTGACACATTTATGGGACCATTCACATTAATATAGTAAACAGTGCTATAAAATGCACTGTAAACACACCTTCCCCGTTCTTGATTGTGGCAATGTCAGTGATCAGACTGTTCCCTGATATAGGGAAAGACGATCACTGATGTCACACTTCCAGCCCTACCCCCCCTACAGTTAGAAACACATATGAGGTCACACTTAACCCCTAGTGATTAACGCCTAAACTGCAATTGTCATTTTCACAGTAATCAGTGCATTTTAATAGCACTTTTTGCTGTGAAAATGACAATGGTCCCAAAAATGTGTCAAAATTGTCCGATGTAAAACTGCCATAATGTCGCAGTCACGAAAAAAAATCGCTGATCGCCGCCATTAGTAGTAAAAAAAAAAAATGCCAAAAAAACTATCCCCTATTTTGTAAATGCTATAAATCTTGCGCAAACCAATCGATAAACGCTTATTGCGATATTTTTTTTAACCAAAAATAGGAAGAAGAATACGTATCAGCCTAAACTGAGAAAAAAAAATGTTTTTTTATATCTTTTTTGGGGATATTTATTATAGCAAAATTATCGCTCTATCTTTGTTTATAGCGCAAAAAATAAGAACCACAGAGGTGATCAAATACCACCAAAAGAAATCTCTATTTGTGGGAAAAAAAGGACGCCAATTTTGCTTGGGAGCCATGTCGCACGACCGTGCAATTGTCAGTTAAAGTGACGCAGTGCCGAATTGCAAAAAGGGGCAAGGTCCTTTACCTGCATAATGGTCCGGGTCTTAAGTGGTTAATGATATTAGTAATTTTGTCCTTTTATAAATAAGTGTATGAAAATAAGACAAATGCAGGCTAAGCAGTTTTATTACACATCCCCTACAAGATTCCATCCTTACTATGGTCATTTTCTTTTCATGAGCACACTATGAGATGCAACACACCATCCCTGGTGCCCAACACGAGGCCCACTGGCCATATGCAGCCTGCAGCCTATTGGCTACAAGTCAGGCAGCAGAGTGGCAGCAGTGTCTTGGGCACTGAAAGCCTTTCTGTATTCTAGCACTCGGCAGAGATTCCCAATGTAGGTGGGGTTACATTTCTTTGTCCTGACCACCAATTCAGGAGAGGGGGGGGTTAACTTTTACTTCAAGGTTATTTTTGCATCCTCTGACACCAATGTTGAGGATTATTACTGCATCCACTGAAACTAATGCTGGGGGTTATTATTGCCCTCACTGACATCATTGTTGGGGATTATTGCTACTACCACAAATTATGGGGGTCATTATTGTGTCCACTGACACCAATTTTGAGGGTTATTATTGCATTTACTGACACCAATGCTGGAGGTTATTATTGCACCCACTGACACCAATGCTGGGGGTTATTATTGCACTCACTGACACCAATGCTGGGGGTTATTATTGCACTCACTAACACCAATGCTGGGGGTTATTATTGCACTCACTGACACCAATGCTGGGGGTTATTATTGCACTCACTGACACCAATGCTGGGGGTTATTATTGCACTCACTAACACCAATGCTGGGGGTTATTATTGCACTCACTGACACCAATGCTGGGGGTTATTATTGCACTCACTGACACCAATGCTGGGGGTTATTATTGCACTCACTGACACCAATGCTGGGGGTTATTATTGCACTCACTGACACCAATGCTGGGGGTTATTATTGCACTCACTGACACCAATGCTGGGGGTTATTATTGCACTCACTGACACCAATGCTGGGGGTTATTATTGCGCCCACTGACACCAAAGTTGTGGGATATTGTTACTGATACTAACACCAATGCTGGGGGCTATTGTTACTGACATAATGCTAGTGGTTATTATTGAACTCACTGACACCAATACTGGGGGTTATTATTGCGTCCACTGACACCAATGATGGAGGTTATTATTATTGAAACTGACACCAATGCTGTGGGTTATTGTTACTGATACTAACACCAATGCTTTGGGATATTATTACTGACATAAACACCAATGCTGAGAGTTATTTCTACTGCTGGAGGTTATTATTACTGAAACTGACACCAATGCTGGGGGTTATTGTACTTTAAATTCTACAGTGTGATTTGCAATACACTGCAAAAATGCAGCAGGCCCAAAATTTTGAGGTACATTATAGCACCTTAATTTTGAATGGGCTGCCTAACTTGATGACATGCACTGCTATTGTGCAGGCCTCTAGAAGGGTCAGGGGACACACTTTAGACTCTCCCTAATAGTCAAGTTGACCGCCATTGCACTAACGAATTGATTTAAATTGTTATGTTTTTTTTTTGTTGTTGTTGTTTATACTATATATTGCTTTATACGTGAAAAAAGCTGGTGAAAAGATCTCAAGCGATTTACTGAGAGCAAACAATGCTTCTCTTGTGCACTTGCTGGAATGAAGTTGTATTAGGCACCAGTTTAATGTTGCAAGTGAAGTTTTATTAATACTTTATGATATTATGGTTTGCAGGGAGGCTCCAGTACATAAAATGCTCACATGATTCTGTTTGGTCGAGAACAAAATGTGAAGCTGAAATAGTATTTATGTGATGGTCAGTTGGAGCCATGAATTAAAATACATACACAAAATATAATAACCTTTCCATTTAAAAAATGTATTCTTTGCTTAAAGGGTTTGTAAAGGATGTTTTTTAATCTTAATAGCTTCCTTTACCTTAATGCAGTGCTGTTTTCATGTCCTCATTGTTAGTTTTTTGCTCTCAAGTTGCTGTAATTCTTCTCTGATCTCCACACTTCCTGGTTGTCTTTCCTTATGACCACAGTACTGGGAGCTTTCTCTCTGTGGTCACTAATCAAGGAGGTGTGATTACTGTGTGTCTAAAACCCCGCAGCACAATCAGTTTCGTTTTCCAAACTATCACTGCCCTGTATTGGCTCTGTATGCTCTGTAAGGCAGAGAGGCAGGAAACATGCAAAAATGAAACTAGAAACTAGAGGTACATTATATGATTGATTTTTATCTATTTTTAATCGGTTTGAAAAGGAATCAGTTAACTATTATGTCTCTATACCCTGTAAACAGTCATTTCAGCAAAAAAATGTTTTTATTTACAACTCCTTTAAGCTGAAATTCAGGTATGCCTTTTATTGCATACTTACATGGTGCCAGATTATACCCAAGCAATCCCAGCGGAAGCCTAAAAATCACTGTAGGCTGCATTCACACCTGAGCGGCAAGTAACGCCGCATACGCGGCTTTACTTGCCGCGCTTCGATTTTTTTTTTTTTTTTTTTTTTTTTTTTTACAAATCTTCCCATTCATGTCTATGGGCGAACGCCAATGTCGCTTGAAAAAAAGGGTCCGGGACTTTTTTTCAGGCGACAGGCGTTCGGCGTCTCAGAGATGTGAACCATCTCTATAGACATGAATGGGAAATTTCCCCTCCAGCGGCACGAGCGTCGCGCGACAGGCGTTTTGCCGCTCAGGTGTGAATGGGCCCGTAGTAGGCACTACTACTACAGTAATAGCACCAGTGCTCTTTTGCAAAGCAATCAGAGGGAGTCACTGCTGCCATTCACAGAATGCTTTGTATTTATTTCCTTAAAAATAAGGCGGTCTCTGAATGGACATGGTCCAGATCATGACATCACTACCTCCACTCTCCGTCTCATTCAATCAAAGAATGCCACTATTACCTGCAATTACAGGCTGTCAAAAAGGTGGCAGGGAATTGCCTTGTATAACACAGCAGGAGCAGTGGTCTAAATGCAGCTACTAATATTTAAAACAACACTGCAAGAGGAGGCATGGCCAGCAATGGAGGTGAATGGGTGCACACTAGCAGAGCTCCAGGACACAGAGGCTGCCTGACGCAGGTAGCGGGGACCCACAGCAAATCCAAATACACAGTCTGATCCCGGAAGGTGTGGAGAACAAAGCGTAAATCACGGGATGGACCCTGCTCACTCTGGAAGAAGGGAAGAAGGGAAAGAGGACAAACCCAGCTCCAGCAACTGCAGCACAACAATGACATACACCTAAAGTTTCCAGCCCTGTGAAACAGAGAAAAATAATATCTGATTCAGAAGATCGTGTAAATGATATTAACATTGACTGTGATGCTGAATTTGCTGGTAACTCTTATGATAAAAAGCTAGATTCCTTCCCTACCTCAGGAAAAGAAGTGCTAAAGTCCCTGAGAGGAGCAATTCAACATGACATGCAAGCCTTTATGCATGAATCCAAAATGGAAATAGCTAAAAATTGGAAGAAAGCGTAGACTATATAGAGCGCAATATGACTGACTTTACTGAAGCACACAACATACTGGTAGACAATCACTTTGAACTTGAGGATGAACTTAAAGAGGAGTTCCACCCAAAAATGGAACTTCCTCTTAATCCACTCCACACCCCCTTACATGCCACATTTGGCATGTAATTTTTTTGGGGGGGGAGTGGGGGCTTCAGTAGGAGTGGGACTTCCTGTCCCACTTCCTGCTTCCACCGAGGGGCTGGTAAGGCGAGAGGCGTAATCGCCTTATTTCAGCCCCTCCCTGTAGGCGATGGCCTAGGACACTGACAGGTCCTAGGCAATCGCCTGTCCAATCAGCGGCGAGCCGCACGCGCATGCGCAGTGCGGCTCGTGCATGCGCAGTGGGTGCCCGGCCGTGAAGCCGAAGGCTGTCACGGCTGGGTGCCCACAGTCGGGATGGAGACGCCGGCTGGGGAGGGGGGGAGAGGAGCGGAGCCCTGGTCGGCGCATCGCTGGAACGCATGAGCAGGTAAGTGAGTGTTTATTAAAAGTCAGCAGCTACACTTTTTGTAGCTGCTGACTTTTAATAAACACATTTTTTGGCTGGAACACCCCTTTAAACAACCAAAACTTAAATTGGCAGACCTAGAGAATAGATCTAGACATAATAATATCAAATTTTGCGGTATTCCTGAAAATATCAAGAAGGCTGACCTGAAACAATTCATAGGCTGCCAAAACCATCGCACATACCTGAGAAATTGGCCCTCCGACGATCACTCACTGGGCTGTGTGGTTTTATGAACTATAATACTTATCATTGCAGGAAAGCTGCTGTTTGAATATCACATGCACTGAAGTACTTTGGAGTATTCATTATATGCACTGGAGCACTTAAAGAATATTTATACAAGGACGTGTGTGTCAATATATATTTATTCTTTAGTATCTATTGTGTATCACCATTTTTTTATATGTATTTTTTGCACTGTGTTGCACGATTATGCGATTTGCACTGTGTCGCATGATTATGCGATTTGTACTGTACTTTTAATTTTCTGGTATTTTTATCATTTTGTATCACTTACTGGACACTCACCAGTTGTTTGTAGTGGTGTGTGCACTACTAAGTTTCTCAGCGCTGCGTTTTGTTTATTCATTTATTTGGCACAAATTTATGAGAGGTGTTTCACCCTAGCAGCTTTATTTATATTGATTACAATTAAGCCTATAGGAGTGGTGGCTCGCAGGACTATTGCTATTTCTATGAGGTTTCATGTTTGCTAGAATTTAACATTGCTGCTAATATTTTAGTGTTTTTACTTTGACATATTTTGGCAAGAGACGTACAATATATGTTGATGCAATTTGCAAGACATCATTCACCTCTACCAGATCCCAAGGCAGGGAAAGTTTTATACTCTGACCTCTCTCAGGCAACCATTGTGGCTCAAAAAAACCTGAACTCTATTACTAAAATACTACACAATCATAAGATAATATACAAATGGGGCTTCCCACCAAACTAATGATAGACAGAAATAACATCTCCTACTCGATTTACACGATTGAAGATGACCTTAAAATTTTGAAATCATGAGGCCTACTCCCAAATGATGAAGAAATTACCTCAAATAAAACCCCTCTGGAAAAAATGTCACCCCAATTATTAGTCATGGATGAAAGAAATACGTAACAACCTTCAATGTTGTCATTTTATTGAACAGCTCAGGTTTTCGGTATTCAAAGTTACCTTGTGCCCCCTTGCTTCATGCTTAATATGTTGCACAGGGGAGTTGTCTGGCAACTCAAGTTTTTTTACACGTTCTATTTTGTTTTAGAACAGAAGTCTAATCATCTTACTATCTACCTCCTTAAAGGACCTATGCTGTTTTATCTTCTTATGGAAGTTACACCACCAATATAAGATTTAAAGAACACTTATAAGATCAACCCTAACGCAAATGGAGAGAATGGAAAGAAATATGGGTTTCATGCTGGAAAGATTAGAGGAAGTAGAAAAGAAGGCTGATCACAATATAAATACTATTAGGAAACTGGAGGAAGAAATTAAAGAAATAAAAAAGGAGCAAAGGGAACAAGCGTATAAAGTAGAAGATCAGGAAAATAGATATAGAAGGAAAAATATTAGGATACGCGGAGTCCCGGATTCATCCCAGCCTGAAAATCTGCCCGAAATTATACGAAAAATTTGCAACCCACTTTTGGAAAGAGAAATAACTTCCCCACTAAGAATTGAGCGCGCACACCGGATCAGGAGGCCCAGAGAAATCCCCCAGGAGAGCCCCAGAGATATCATTATAAGATTTGAAAATTGGGAGGAAAAAAATCAATTATGGAAAAATCTGAGAGGAAAGTCCCCCATCAAATTTGAGGATCACAATATTCAAATCTATCAGGATTTATCCCAAGAGACGTTGAAAAGAAGAAGAAATTTGAAACCACTGTTGCGGGTGTTGCAAGAACAAGAAATCCAATATAACTGGGGCTTCCCAGCATGCCTAATTGGCAGGAAAAATGGGGTATCTGCGAAATTAAGATTCATAGATGAAATTCCAGAATTTTGCCAAAAACTGGAGATCCCGATACCGTAAAACTGTTGAATTCAAAGGAGAGGGTGTTGGGGAGAGTGTTGGGGAGAGGGGAGGGGAGAATGGGGGGGGGAGGCGGGAGGGGGGGCGCCGGGGTAACAAAGAGTAATAAGGGTTAAGTGAGCAACAAGGGAGAAAGTTAATGTGGTGAAACACAATGGTGAGACCTAGGAGTGGGAGTGACCGACCATCCTCGGGTGATTCCCCTGGATACAGGGAGAATGAGGTCGCGGCGATTTGAACTCCGCCTCTGGGAAGGGAACAAAAGGGCACAAGGAGGTGCAAGAGGTGATGTTCCCCAACATGACCTTAGGGTCACGGTACCAGCTAGGAAAAGGGGGGGGGAGATGGGGAGGGGGGAGGGAAGGAACAGAACAGAGGGAAAGGGGGAGAGGGGTGGTATGTAGGACGGGGGGGGTGGGGGGGCTGTATGGGTGGGAGGGAGGAAGGGAAAGGGGAGAAGAGAGGGGAGGGAAGGGGGAGGGAGAGGGGGATATGGAGGGAAGGGCAAGAGTTTAAAATTAGCTATCTGTCTGAAAAGTGCAATAAGAGTGGAAAAAGGAAAGGGAAGAAAAAAAAAAGAAAAGAGGAGCATGTCTAATGTAAATGTAATAACCTACAACGTAAGAGGTCTTTGTTCTCCAGGTAAAAGACAGAAGGAGATAGAAGGACATTTCACAGACATAGTCTTCCTACAGGAGACACATATAACAGTAGACTCAGGAATTAGGCTTTTTTCTCGGGCGGTCCCGACTTGGTACTATGGGGACTCCCCTCAGAAACGATCTAGGGGGGTGGCCATAGGGATTGGGAAAAATATCAGTTTTAAAGTAAAAGATAGGAAAGTAGACCCAGAGGGTCGCTATTTGTTCTTGAGAGGGACCCTTCAGGGGAAAACCTACACTTTGGTTAATGTATATTGCCCCAATAAACATCCCCAAAAATACTTAAAGAAGATCCTAAATATACTAATGGATTTTAAACAGGGCCATGTAGTATTAGCAGGGGATTTCAATTTTACTCTAGAACACCATCTAGATAGGGCATCAGGGGTACACATAACAAACACTAGGCAACAGCGTGTACTGAAGGGAAAACTCTTTAAACAACAATTAATAGACCCGTGGAGAATTGCAAACCCAAACAAAAGAGATTACACATATTACTCAACAGTGCATAATATGCACTCAAGATTAGATTATATAATGGTGGACCATGATATACTGGAACACGTAAACAAAACCTCGATAGGGGTGACTTCAATATCAGACCACGCCCCTGCTCTGGTGAGAATTCATTTCCCAGACATGGAAGAGAGAAAGGGAAGTTGGAACTTAAATGAAGATCTAATAGAGGATTCAGAAATATGTGATATAATAAAAACAGATATTGAGGAATATTTTGCTGTAAATAATACACCGGGAATGAGCTCAGCAACTGTATGGGAAGCCCATAAGGCATTCATTCGGGGAAAGCTCATCTCCTTGGGAGCAGGGAAGAAAAAAGCAAGAGAAGCTAATAAGAAAAAAATAATTAGGGACCTCCAAGAATTGGAAAATAAACATAAGAATATAAAAGAAACTGAACTATATAAGGAAATAGTAATGAAAAGGGGCCAATTAAGAGATTTAATGGAAATAGAAACAAGGAACATATTTAGAAACGCCTCAAAAGATAGATACGTGTGGGGGAATAAACCTGGGAAATACTTGGCCAGAATCGCAAAAGAAAAAAGGAACATAAATTATATAGATAAAATAAAAAATCAAGATGGACAACTGAAGTATAAGACGTCCGAAATTGCGGAGACCTTTCGGACTTTTTATAATACACTGTATTCAATTAGAAAGAGAGAAACATTGGAGCAGAAGGATATTAGGTTAAAGAAAATAAGGGAATATATTGAAGAAGCCAATCTACCAAAACTGACACAAGAAACAATAGAATCTCTAGAAGAACCAATAACACTGGGGGAAATAAGGCAAGCAATTCTAGAAACACCGGGGGGAAAGAGCCCAGGACCAGATGGGTTGCCCATTAAATATTATAAAAAATTCAAGGGGGGCGTGGCCTGGAACGGCATGTGAGAGGACGTAGCTCTCACAGCTCCTGACTACCATCCGGTACCGATCCTCCCTCAGCCAAGCCACAGGTCCACAGAGACTATATGCAGGGTCCCACTGATCCCGGGACCTCAGGGGAACCTCCGCCGGCTCTCTGCACAAGGGGAATGGTCAGAAAAGTACTTTCTGAGCCGGGTCCCGATTTCCAAGATGGCGCCGCCGCGTTCTCAGTGAAGGGGACTCCACGAGGCGCTGACAGGATAAAGGAGCACGGATCCAAGCAGCAGAAGCACACAAAGTCTCAGGGTAAGGAGGCCCCGAAGGACATGCTGTATTACACCCAGAAGCTGAATGGGCTAGCGGGGACAGATACCAGGGGGCACCCCAAACACAGTGACTTTGACTTGAATGAGACTCAGGCCCTGGCGGCCATCTTTACTGATCATAGTGATGGAGAGGAGACTGATTTGCCTAACTTGGGGGCCCAGGACCCGGGAGATAATGCTGCACCAGCGGCTGCTCAACCCACACTAGCTGACATACTGAGGGCTGTTAATCTGGGCAATGCTTCAGTTAATACTGTGAGGGAAGAACTGTCACTGCTGCGACAGGACTTTCAGAAAATGAGAGAGCGCACTACGGCTGTGGAAAGCAGGGTGAGCGAGATAGAGGACCGCATGACCCCCATAGAACGGGAGGCCAAAGCCGCATATCAACTGGCGAGGGAGGCCACTGACAGGGCTGAAGATTTCGAAAATCGCCTCAGGAGGAATAACGTGCGCATTGTGGGTCTCCCTGAAAAGGTGGAGGGCAGGGACCCCACTGCCTATGTGGAGGGGTGGTTGTTGGATATATTTGGGAAGAACTCGTTCTCCCCCCTCTTTGCAATCGAGCGTGCCCACCGAGTCCCAGCTCGTCCTCCCCAGCCGGGGGGGCCGCCCAGGCCTATGCTGGCGAGATTACTGCATTACAGGGATAGAGAAACAGTGCTGCGCCTGGCAAGAGAAAGAGCTAACATACAACATAATGGGGCCAGAGTGTCCTTCTACCCTGACTTCTCGGCGGAGGTACAAAGACGCAGAGCTAAGTTCATTGACGTGAAACGCAGACTCCGACAGCTGCAACTATCATACGCCATGTTGTACCCGGCTAAACTGCGAGTGATTGTGGAAGGGCAGGCACAGTTCTTTGAATCCGCGAAAGATGCTGCTACATGGCTAGACCGGAATGAACAACCCCTAAGACGCCGGCTGCGAGAAGGCGTGGAGGAGGGGTAGTACTGTCCAGGCCCACAGCGGGACCCCGACCCGCCAGCAAGATGTTTGAAATTACGATCTGAGAAGGAAGTTTAATCTTGTGTTATGTTTATTCAGTTAACCTCTGGCTGAGGGACATTATATTGCTACAGATCAAGACGAGAGCTTCAGCAATCTTTAACGACGAATCGACTACACGCGACTTGTTTTGGCTTCCGGAATCTGATGGGAATGCCTTATGCCGGACTCGCCCTGTTGGCGGGGTCTAGAGCTACGGAGTTAATGCGGGCTGCGGTTTGCGCCCTTTTTTCCTTTTTTTTTCTGTTACTTTTCTTTGTTCACATTTTTGAAAGGTGGCTCTTCAGCACGGCTATTGCCACAGTTAGCTTGGGCAACACACACGACTGGTGGACGAATTACCACTTCCTGCTACTGGTGGTTCCTGGACTCTTGCAGCTAATGGAGGTACACCTGCTTGTCACTAACTTTTGCTTTCCAACATGACAGAGGTACCCATAGTGTCGTGGAACGTGAGAGGACTTCACTCCCCACTTAAGAGAACAATGATAAATATGTGCCTTAAAAAATTTCACCCAGGGATTTTTTGTTTTCAGGAGACGCACCTCACGGTGGACACTATTGGCTGTTTACGGTACAATTGGGTGAAGGGAGCTTACCACTTCACTCACACCTCATATTCCAGGGGTGTGAGTGTCCTGGTGCATTGCTCCTTGGATTTTCAAGAACTAGACAATAGCATTGACCCTGAGGGGCGATATGTATTTCTTCACTGCAGGTTGGGGGAGCTGACGTGTATTCTTGCATGTGTGTATATACCGCCCCCGTTTGCGGCGACGGTGCTGCGGGCACTGATTGCCTACTTGGATGGCAAGCCTGAGGTGCCGCTGCTGGTAATTGGGGACTTTAATTGCTGTCTGGACCCTGCGTTGGATAGACACCCGGCCACAGGAGCCTCTGCCCTCTCCAGGGGTACTCCCCTGGCGCGGTTGTTGCAAGAGGTTGGCTGGGTGGATGTCTGGCGGCAGCGGAATCCGGGCACTAAGCAATATTCCTGCTTTTCTAAATCACATGGCAGTTTGTCTAGGATTGATCTGGGGGTGGGAAACGCACATGTGCTTCCGTATGTCTCCAAGCTGGAGTACAGACCTCGCAGTGTGTCGGATCACTCCCCATTGATAGTACATTTGGTGACCTCTCAGCCCACTAAGCTCCTTAGGGCCCCCTGGAAGTTCAATGCTTTTTGGTTAAAACTATTTGAGTCCCCTGAGGCCATAGAGGATAATATACGTAGGTTTTTCACTGCTCAGGATCCGCGGGGTCCTTGTACACAGCAATGGGAGGATTTCAAAGGGTTCCTTAAAAAGACTCTGGTCACAGAAATTAACAAAGTTAAGAAGGCCTCATCCGCTTTTGTGCGGGAGCTGGAGGAAAGGGTGGAGGTTCTGGAGGGGCAGTTTGTCCTGGATCCCTCTGATTCGGCCAGGGAGGAGTGGCAGGCTGCTCAATCTGCTTATGAGCGGGTGCTATCCTCTAGGGCCGAAAAGAAGCGGTTCTTCTCCAGGCAGGCATTTTTTGAGGAGGGGGAGAAAACTGGGCGTATGCTTGCACGAATAGCGAATTCACAACAGAGGTCTCCGGCTATAGGAGCCATAAAATCCGGGGCTGGGCCCATTGTCAGCACACCTGAACTTATTATGCAGGAACTGGCGGGTTTTATGAGGAATTGTACTGCCCCGGTGCGGCTTATGCAGTGGCCGACCTGGAGCGGTACTTGGGTGGGTTGGCATTCCCTAGATTGACGGCAGAACAGAAGGCGGGGTTGGATGCCCCCCTTACAGTGGAGGAACTTCAGGGAGCGGTGGGGCTCTTTCCCAATTGTAAGGCCCCGGGGGAGGATGGGATCCCCATGGAGGTCTATAAACAGCATGCGGAAGTTTTGTTGCCAAGGTTACTCCGGGTGTTTAATACGGCCCTGGGGGACGGAGTCCTTCCGCCCTCCATGGCAAAGGCCAATATTGTTCTGCTTCTTAAACCAGGCAAGGATCCGGTCGAACCAGGTTCCTACAGACCGATCTCGTTGCTACAATGTGACATAAAAATCCTGGCGAAGGTATTGGCGCTTAGGTTGAACACTGTCATAACGTCCCTGATACATGGTGATCAGGCGGGGTTTATGCCAAATAAGTCCACTGCCATCAATATTAGACGGTTATTTCTAAACATGCAGTCAGACGCAGACAATGTAGGAAGCAGGGCTCTGCTTTCCTTAGATGCCGCTAAGGCATTTGACAGCATTGACTGGACGTATATGTGGGAGGTGCTGTCTCGATTCGGGTTTGGAGATAGATACATAGCTTGGGTCAGGTTGCTCTACAGCCGCCCGGAGGCCGCTATCAGGGCCTTTGGGTGTCTGTCTCAGGGCTTCGCCTTGGGGAGGGGGACGAGGCAAGGTTGCCCGTTGTCCCCTCTCCTATTCGCGTTGGCCATTGAGCCCCTCGCCATGGACATTAGGGCCAATCCGGGTATAGTTGGGTTTTGCTATGGCCCCCTGCAGGAGAAAGTGATGCTCTATGCGGACGATACCTTGCTCATGCTGGGAGATACTGACACGTCTCTGAGGGAGGCCATGGCAACTATTGTGAGGTTTGGAGGGTACTCGGGCCTACAGATTAATTGGACGAAATCGGCCTTGCTGCTGCTGGACGGGGGTGCCACGCAAACGGTGACACCGTCCTGCCCCATACCAGTCACAACCTCCTTTAAGTACCTTGGAGTCTATGTAACGGCAAACCCCAGGGATTTTAACCATTTGAACATATCTCCCTTGCTCCAGAGGTTCCGTGAAAGGGTTAAATCATGGAATAATCTCCGTATATCAGTGGCGGGCAAGGTGAACTTGGTAAAGATGATTTTAATGCCACAACTGCTTTACTGTCTCCACAATGCCCCTGCGGTAATTCCTTTTAAAATCTTTAGAATAGTGAACTCTATCTTCCGATCCCTGATCTGGAAAAACAAAACGCCCAGAATCAAGCTCGAACATCTGCAGAGGCCCAAGGACAGCGGCGGGCTGGCACTGCCCAACCCGTGGCTGTATTATCTTGCGGCGCAGCTGCAACACCTGGTGGGGTGCTTCGGGGGGGAACCGGCCGGTTCCTCAGGTGCACTGATGCTCCGCACGGTGGGCGATGGGCCCATCCCCTTGGCACTGGAGGCCCTGGCCTTTGCCAAACCCAACAAGACACACCCGACATACAATCTTATACAAAAAGTATGGAATAAATGTAAATATATTCAGCATGCTGACGGATACACTGAATACAGCCCCCTCTGGCATAACGATACTTATACAGAACTGGCTAAATTGCAGATCGGGACTGGGTGGAAAGGCTATGGGATCACACATATTAAACATGTATTTAGGAATGGGAGGCTTAGACCCTTCGCAGATTTGCGGGCGGAGTACGGACTCCCGCCCTCAATGCTGTTTCAATATATACAGCTCCAGCACGCAGTGAGAGCCCAAAGTAGGTCCTCTGAGTGGCATTTGTCGCCAACCCCGGTGTTTGATCTCCTAGGTGATGCTGTGACCTCGAAGGGATTTATTTCTCAATGCTATGCCATCCTGTTAAAGCACTTCCTGGGTCAGCATCCAGTCCTGGTGAGGGAAAAATGGGAGAGGGACGTGGGACAACTAGATAGTGAACAATGGGAGGAGATATTTCAAGGGGTGAGCTCCTGTTCCCTGAATGAGGCTCAGCGACTAACCCAGCTATACATTATTTTTAGGGTGTACTATACACCACATAGGATGCAACTGATGGGGATGCAAGCAGATGACACGTGTACTAGATGTAAGAGGGACCATGGCGATCTCATACATCTCCTGTGGAGGTGTCCCAAATTGCACAAGTATTGGACTGAGGTGGTGAGCACTGTTAACTCGGTGTTCGGGCTATCCGTACCTGTGGACCCCAGGGTATGTTTACTTGGTGTGTTGGAGGAATATGTGGAGGAGGTGTACACAAGGGAAGCGGTGCATAGAGTGCTATTTCAGGCCAGGAAATTGATTATGGTACATTGGAAATCTGAGAATCCTCCGACCTTGAAGGAATGGATCGATAGGATGGGTGATATGATACGCATGGAGAAGCTTATTTACCAACACAGGGGCAGTAACCGTAAATACGAAAACCTTTGGGCCCCGTGGCTGGATACACCGGGGCTTTCCCCGGTGGACCTGGTCATGGACAGACTATTGGGATTGAATATGGGATGAGTGCTGCAATGTGCGGGGATGCATACTTTGGCGGGAGGGAAGACAGCTCAGTGAGTGTAATGTCGTGCTGTGTTTGCCTTTTGAGAAGTGTAAGTGTTTTGAAATGCAATGTTGAATGCCATATGCTGTATAACACCTTTTTCATCAATAAAAACCTTTTTGTTGGATAAAAAAAAAAAAAAAAATTCAAGGACTTGCTGGCCCCGGAGATGTGTAACTACTTTAATAAACTGGGTGAAGAAGAGGAGATTAGGAAAGAATCCCTACTGGCCAATATTACAGTCATTGCCAAGACAGGAAAAGATAATACTATATGTTCCAATTACCGCCCAATTGCTTTATTAAATGCTGATATAAAGACCTACGCAAAGATATTGGCAACAAGGATAAAAGACTATATGCCGGATTTAATCAATGAAGACCAGTCAGGGTTTATAAAAGGGAGGGAAGGGCGAGATAACAGCCTAAAAACGATTTTGTTGTTGCAAGACAAACAGAAGAAACCCCCAGCCATACTTATGTCAATTGATGCTGAAAAAGCTTTTGATAGGGTGGACTGGGGGTTTATGATGGAGTCTTTACGAAGTATAGGATTGGGCCCGAGATATATAAAATGGATAGGAAATCTCTATAACTTCCCGATGGCAAGAGTAAAGATTAACGGTAGTATGTCATCTCCCCTTGATAAGTTATGGAACAAGACAGGGATGCCCGCTCTCACCCCTCCTATATGTAATAGCCCTAGAGCCATTACTGAACAAGATCAGAAATAATTTGGATATAGGGGGAGTGAGAGAAGGAGAGAAGGAATATAAGGTGGCAGCGTACGCTGACGACATACTCTTGTACGTTTCTAGGCCTAGACTCTCCATACCCATAATAATGAACGAGATACGAAAATACAGAGAACTCTCCAATTTTAAAATAAACCCCGTTAAAACAGTGATATTGAACCTGGGCATAGAGTCCACAGAAGAAGCAGCGTTACAGGAAACATACCCTTTTACGTGGGAAAAAGAATCAATAACTTATCTAGGGATAAAGATAACTCCCAGAGTAGACAGATTGTATGAGGCCAACTACATCCCCTTAATTAATGAAATAAAACAAGACTTGAAAAACCTTGCAAAAAGACAGATCTCCTGGATAGGTAGGATTAACGTATTTAAAATGATGGTCCTACCAAAAATAATCTATAAATTCCAAATGGTCCCAGTTAATATCCCACAAAGTTTTTTTAAATTAATAAAAACCATAATTTCAAAATTTATTTGGCAGGGTAAAAAACCGAGAATAAGCTACTCAATCATCTCACGGAGTAAAAAAAGAGGAGGGATGGCGCTCCCTGATATAAATAGATACTACAATGCCGTAATATTAACTAGAATAGTGGAATGGACAAATAGAAATACAAAAAAAAAATGGGCACAAATAGAGAGAGAAAGAGGCTTGGCACAACTAGACACAAATATATGGATCCCACCTAAATTTAGAATAGTTGACACTGACACACACAGCATAACAAAGAATGCGTTGAGGATATAGGATTTGCTGCACAGATGGGAAAAATGGGAATATAATTCCCCCCTAATCCCACTTGCTGACACTAAATTCTTTCCGCCGGGGAATAGGACAAAATTGGGTAGGAAACTAGGAAGTAAAAGATTAGGTGAAATAGTCTCACTAGGGAGAATTAAGGAAAAAAAAGATATACACGTAATGGAAGGAAACCAACAGTTAAATGATTGGGAGTACATACAATTAAAGCACTTCGTGAGTACACTTCCCACACTAATAAGAGAAGATAAAGCACAGAATTTGATAGAAAATTTATGTTCCACGGAAAGATCACTCCAACACGGCATTACGAAGCTATATAAGATACTAACAGATATAGGGTCTAAGGGAACTCTGAACAATATAGAGAAATGGGGGCAAGATATTGGGGAGAGGATTGAGGACACTTTCATGATAGGAGCAGTGTTTAATTACGCAAAAGATATAAATACCATTGAAGCTAATTATAAATGCATGATGCAATGGCACTTGACACCGGCCAAAATGAATAAAATACACACATCCAACTCAGCCCTTTGCTGGAGAAATTGTAACCAAGTTGGCACCACTAAGCATATCTGGTGGGACTGCCCAGAAATCCAGAAGTACTGGAAAGAGGTCTTAGAGAGTATAAAGGAGGTAACAGGAGAGGAGATAACCCGAAACCCCTTATCATGTCTGTTCCATGGTTCAGCGAAAACAATAAAAAATTACGGGTCGACACTGGTTCCGGTGTTACTAAACGCAGCAAAGGGTATAATCCTGAAACATTGGCTGCAACCAAAGAAGCCAACATTAAATGAATGGATACAAAGTGTTAATCATATCTCTGAAATGGAAGGCTTAAGGAGGGCCGACTTGGGAGATGAAGAAGGGGGCAGTAGCAGACCTGCCTGGGACAAATCGAGGTTATTTAAATATTCGGAAAAATATGTCCAGATATTAACAGAAACCGATAGAGGAGAGCAAGGATAGAGTAATTAAAATAGGTGGATAGGAAAGGACAGAACCGCTAATTAAAACAAACCTGGAAAAAGGGTGGGAGAGGGTGGGAATAAATATAAAAATACGGTAAAGGAACAACAAGGGAAGAGGTATAGATGTGGATGTGCTTTTGTTTTTTGTTTTTTTTGTATAATAGCTTTATTGATATCTGCCTGGGAAAAAGGAAAAAAGATAAAAAAAAAAAAAAAAAAGGAAAAGGAAACTAAGGAAAGCGATAAATCACAAATGATGCAAAATACCGTGAGCATCCCTCTTTCCCAACGTTCCCGGTGAAGACTGATGTGATAAATAAATAAAAAAAAAAAAAAAAAAAAAAGATCAACCCTAACAAATGTTATGCCTTGCCAATGAATTTTACACCTGATTAAGTTAATGACTTGCATCAAAAACATATGTATAACTGGGACAACCCCTTTATTTCATATTTGGGGAATCAACTCACCTACCCCACAACCAAACTTTATGAGGTCAATTATCCCAATTTCTTAGATCAAATTAACAAAGACCTCAAGTCCATCCAAAAAAACTCAACTTTCTTGGATTGGAAAAGTAGCAACATTTAAGATGCAAACATTACCCAAGATCTTATATTACTTTAGATCTCTCCCTATACTAGTATCTTCCAAATGTTTTACGCAAATCAACTCAAAACCGAGTTGCATTCTCAATTATACGGCAAAATCTAAAGGAGGGATAAACCTTCCTGATATTCGTCTATACTACTATGCTTTATTATTAGATCAGTTTTGATTTGATTTGATTATTTGTGAAACGCGCCAAATACAGTTCAAGAACTGCGCCTAAGCGATAGACAGACCAAATACATATACTGACATTCAAAATAGACATAACAAATATCACGTGCAGAATACATTTCTAATAAATAACAACTAAGAAAGCATAAGAATCGTCTAAACAAAGGGAGAAGAAATGAAAAGTTAAAGAAACAGAATAACAGTCCACATTTAAATAAGTAGCAACAAGTCCGGGTGGGCTAATCAGATGGTTAGTAGTAGATAGCACACGCCCCTTATCCATTGAAAAGTAAATGTGTCTTCAATACCTTGCGAAAGTGGATTAGCAAATACATTTTTCGCATACTCTCAGGAAGATTATTCCATAGAAATACACCAAAGACTAAGGCCGCGTACACAAGACCAAATAAATCCGATCAAATCGGTCTGTCAGACCGTTTTGATCGGATTTGTCTGCTGAGATATATTGGTTTGATCGTGTACACACGATCAAACCAAAATCCCCACCGGCAGACAGCGCGGTGACGTGGCGGTGACGTTGACACCGCCACGTCACCGCACCAGGAAGTAAAACACTTCCGCGCATGCGTCAAATCCATTCGACGCATGTGCGGGCAGATATGTCTGCTGGTTGGCATACTAACCAGCAGACATGTCGGACAGACGGGTTCCCAGCAGACAGATTTTTTTTTTTTCAAATATAACGTTTTTTATTTCTTACCAAACAAACAAGACATACGTACATACATACATACATGCATACAATAAAAAAAAATTACAACACAATACAGTACAGTGCTGTCCACCGGAAGGGGTCATGAAAGAAACATGTGCATTCTTATCCTGGGGCGGACCCGGTATTCTCAAGTGTACAAAGCAAACATAAGACAGTATCGGCCCCATATCCCGAGGCTACCCAGATAACCTAGATAACCTCCTCCTCCTCAGCTGGCCTGTATCCTGTAATAGAGACCCCATCGGGCAAATCACGCCACTATCCTGTGACCAACTAAAATTCAATTGCCCTGTCCAGGTCTCCCCTGTCACTTGCTACAACGAGAAAGAGGGTACCAACGGGGGAGCATTGGGTATAGAGTGAGTAGAGGCCCAGTGGGAGGGGTATAGGGAAAGAGAGGTAGGAATAGAACGAAATAAGAGAAGTGAAGAGCGAAAGAAGAGGGGGGGGGGGGACGGGGAACCGGGGTGACCCAGGGTTGGGGGGGGGGGGAGCCCCCACCGTCGCAGACGGCGGGGCCAAGTCTCCTGCTCAATTTAGGAAGAAAGCATTTCCAATCCTTCATCTGATAGAATATACATATTCCAGAGCCTCCACGCCTGAGAATGCTTCTCCTGCTTGTTTTGGGAGGTGAGGACCAGGTCCTCCAATCGCCTGATATCTTCCACCCTCCGCATCCACATGCCTACCGACGGGGGCGATCTCTTTTTCCACTTGAGAGGAATGCAGGACTTAGCCGCATTCAGTAGGTGCCGTACAATTGACTTCTTGTAGGTTCGTTCCGGGAGTGGGGTGTCATTGAGTAGGAAAAAGGCCGGATCGCTCACTATTGCCTGGTCTGTAAACTTCTGGGTGATCGTACCGACCGTTGACCAGAAGTGCTGCAATTTGGGACAGGACCAGAAGATGTGGAGGAGCGTCCCCACCTCCGCTAGACATCTCCAGCACAGGTTGGGGGACGCAGGGAAAAATCTGTGTAAGACCTGGGGGGTATAATACCATCTGGTCAGGATCTTATAATTGAGCTCCTGAGTTTTTGTACAGATCGATGTTTTGAGGGAAAGGCGAATTATCTTCTGTCTTTGGGTATCAGAGAAGGAGCGCTGCAGTTCGGTTTCCCATTTCTGTAGGAAGGGCAGCTCGGGTTGTGTCGGGGGAGAGTTAAGTAGTCCATACATTTTGGACAGCACCTGTGGCATTGGTCCTTCTTCCCTGCAATATTCCTCGAAGGATGTCAGCTCCCGCTGGTAGCGCGCTGGATTCTCAATAGAGTGTAGGAAGTGGTGCAGGCGTTTCGCCTTCCAGGATGGGAGTCGGAACTGACCGGTGTCGTTAGTCAGGGCCTGAATAGAAGGCCAATGGTCTCCCTCCAGGAAGTGGGAGGCTTGGACCCTCCCTGTCGATGTCAGTGTCTCGTATTCTGCTACCTCCAGTCCCGGAGGAAACGCTGGATTCCCCAAAATCGGGTACAGTGGAGAGTCGCCTGACGAGAGGTGGGGAGAGAGCAAAATTGCCGCTCCCACCCCCAGGGTAGTGCCAATGACTGGGTGGGAAGTCATGTCTGAGGGTAATTGGTCAGCACACCAGAGTGCCCCTTTCAACGGAATCTCCGCCTGTGCCTGTTCCAGATGGACCCAGAGCTTGGATTTACTGTTTCGGTTCCAATCTATAATTCTGCCCATATGGACTGCCCTGTAGTAATTCCGCACATCCGGGAGGGCCAGCCCTCCGAGATGTTTTGGCAACGTTAGGAGACTCCTACGTAGACGGGGTTTGGAGCCAGCCCATACAAAATTGGTGAAGATGGAGTTCACCTGTTTAAAGAATGAGGGTGCGATCTTGATCGGCAATGCCTGGAATAAGTACAGGAACTTGGGTAGGATCGACATCTTAATTAGATTGCACCTCCCGAACCAGGAGTGCAATCCCTTGGTCCAGCCTTTCAATAACTCCCGAACCCTGGTCAGCAACGGCGGGAAATTGAAATCGAAAGTGCGCCCCAGGTCTCCTGGGATCCGAGTTCCCAAGTACCCGAGGGAACAATCTGACCATTTAAATTTAAACTGGGCCCGTAACGAGCTCAACCTAGCGGGAGGAACATTGACCCCCATTGCCGCCGATTTGTCAAAATTTATTTTTAGATTGGACAGATTCCCATATCTATCGAACTCCCGGAGTAAGTTCGGTAGGGATATCGCTGGATTGGTCAGGGAGAACAGGAGATCATCCGCGTACGCCGAGATTTTATACTGCTCGCCCCTCACAGTAATCCCTGCAATGTCTGGCTGTGCGCGTATTGTACGTAGGAACGGCTCCAGGGCCAAGGCAAAGAGCAGGGGAGAGAGCGGGCACCCCTGTCTGGTCCCGTTTGTAATGGGGAAAGATTCCGAAAGGATTCCGTTAGCCTTGACCTGTGCCGTAGGAATGGAGTAAATGCTAGAGATCCAGTGAAGCATCTTGGGTCCTATGCCTATACGTCTGAGAACGGCAAACATAAATGCCCAGTTAACCCGGTCAAATGCCTTCTCAGCATCTGTGCCGAGGAAGACACAGGGCACTTTGGTTTTGGTTGCCACGTGAACCAGGTTAATCACCTTTGTGGTGTTGTCTCTCGCCTCCCGGGAGGGGACGAAGCCCACCTGGTCCCAGTGTACAACGGCCGGCATGAATTGAGTCATCCTGTTGGCTAGGATTTTGGTAAATAGCTTGAGGTCAGTATTCAATAGAGAGATAGGTCTGTAGCTTCCGCACGCCGACGGGTCCTTACCCTCTTTGTGAATCAGGGTTATATGTGCCCGTAGAGTATCCCTAGGAAGGGCTCCTCCCTCCCCGAGGCCATTAAACATCTTCACCATATGGGGGCCCAGACACGGGAGGAAAGTCTGGTAGTACTGTAAGGTGAATCCGTCTGGTCCCGGTGCCTTACCGGGTCTCATGCCACCCACCGCTCGTTGCAGT